>MU744423.1:0-23425 GCA_026770625.1 Nicotiana glauca | reverse complement strand
TTTGATGCACAAGGCTGGTAATTCCACACTTACACTGATTCAATGTTAATCTATTTGGGTGCCTGGTATTGGCCAAGGGCCCCAATGGGCCCTTAGGGAGCTTTGCCGCACCCAAACCTTGGTAAAGGCTGTGAAACTCGAAGGAAGTGAAGTTGGAGACTTGGGCATGATTGAAGGATCCCTATAGAGTAACTTTTTATTTTTTTCTTCACAACTGTAATTTAATTACCTTGGTTTGTAATAATTTGTAACGAATGATTAGAGTTTATAGTAAAATGGGGGGACTATGCATGATTAGTTTAAGGGGTACGTGTAGAAAACATGCTTGTAGGGTTTTTCTTATTTGTGCAATAGACATCCTGTCTAGGACATGCATCTCACATGACTAGAAATCCTGTTTTTAGGCTCTTTTACTTTCAGCTTGTTATTTACTTTCTAATCATAATCAGTTAATAACCAACAAGTTACTGCTACTGCATTTAGATACCATATTTTAGGACCTTTATGTGCATTAGATATCATGTACGTAGGGCTCTATTTGCAACTATTGAATGCCTCACTAACTTCGTTAACAACATAAGTCTGGCTAACAGTTTCTCTTAAAACTGAAAATCAAGCATGCAATTAGGCAATATATTTAACGCCTAGGCAAGATTTAGGACCTAATAAATCGATTAATCATATTTCCGCCTATTTTAGAATATACAACCCTTTTTGACTGTCTAAACTTGTTTCTCATTTTTACCTCTCTGAAGTCCGCTTGGTTTTCCTACTAAACTGCCTTCCCATTTTTTAATCACGTCTATATGTTTTCTACTAAGTTACATTTCCAGTCCAGAATTGGACTACTGTTTTCTAAAATTTATCAGAATACTATGTCCTTAAATATCTTCTGTAATTTTTTTTCCAAAGGTATATTTTAACACTAATACTTACTGCTCTCTCTCTTTTTACATTTCTGAAATCCTGAAAGGTTTTGCATCCGTGTNGTTAAGTTTTCTGCTCCTATTGTAACCTATCTTTCGACATTCCATCTTTTAAAGTCTCATTTCTTTAGACCTTAAATGTGTTTGAGACGTGCTAATTATATGCCTATATATGGAGGGATGTTTGAGCCTCTTACATGCTCTTTATATGATTCTTTTAAATGAATTCCTATTTGTTTTGTATGTCGCTTAGCATTTTGACATTTAAACCTAAGGGTTCAGCCTAGTTCTTACCCTATAGGAATAGTTGTCCAAAATACCCTCTAGGACCTATAGAACGGGACGGGTAATAGCACGCGATAAGCATTCGTGACCAATCCACACGTTTAAATAACCTTTACGGGGCGGGAAGGGTAGAATATGGATATGATGACCGGTGCGCTAATATCTCGTGCAACCCCTCTTTGAGGAGTGATTGCTGGGTATTGTACTGATGTGATCCATATTGTATTTAAAACTAGGACCTCTTTCCCCTTTTTTTTACTTGTATAATATTTTTTTTCTTAAATTTATGTTTCAATTAATCCTTCTCTTTTAAAATCACTTATGTCCTTTCCCTTCCTTTCTAAAATTTTAAATTTTGTTTGTAACTACTATATGCAAATTTTATGTGTTTCTTTCTACTCTTCTTAAAGTCACAATTAAGCATGGCCAGAAACCACACTAGTGGATCTTGAGGGGTGCCTAACACCTTCCCCTCGAGATAATCTCAAGCCCTTACACGACTCTGGTTTTTCTTTCAAAAATCTTTTCTTTTTCTTCAAAGTGTCCTAATACACTATAATCATTAGGTGACGACTCTTCAAATTTCATAACCCAATTCCTCAATAGGGAATGAGAGTTGTTTTGTCCATAATGTCGTAAACTCGATTTCGCCCTAGGAAAAGGGGGGTCGACACTCCTATTTATATATTGGGCCTTGACCCAAGACTATAACAACAGTTACAATGAAAATATAATGGGCCTCTTATGCTATGAAGTGTACAAATAAATATATGGGCTAATGTTGCGACTTAAACTTGGGCTTCCGACTATAGCTCACTTCAACACGTGTATATATGTAAAAAAAACTCTTTTAATTTTTAAAAAGGGCATTTTTGTTGCAGGATATATAGTGTGGTTTGTGAAAATGAGAAACGAAAAGATATTATGGATGGAAAATACGTTATAACTTGCATTTGGTAGGTAAATTTAGATTTGTATTAATTAGTCAAATAAATTTAGTTTATATTGAGTCATGCAAAGCAATTTTTCAAATTCTTTAAAAAAATTGATAGGAACAAATTAAAGTGTCATACTGGTTAGGGTATTGGTTTATTTTGCTTTAACGTATCTTAAACATTGAGTAAGAGGTACAGTAAATTTTGAAGGATATTTTTATAATTCAACTTTTAGCTTAAGGTCTTGACACTTTTAATATAGCACAAATATATTAACTTTTACTCAAAGCTTTTTCACTTTTAATACAGTATAAACTATATGGTAATTGCGGCAAGTGATTTTATATTCAAAATTATTTCAGCTTACTTTTAAAAAGGATTTTCAGTCATTGCTGTGTAAGATAAATGTATGAACTTTGAGTGATTTTACTTGGACGAAATGTATAAATTTATTAGGTAATTTCCTCAAAATCGAGTGACTACTTGAGAAATTAATTCACTTACTTAGTCCCGCTTGGTTCTGCTAGTTGTAAATAGCCGATAAACTTTAAGCATAAGAAAAGAATTTTTAAGTGTTAAAACTAATTTTATAAGTAGCAGTTACGTGTTTGAATGAAAATGCTGATGTGACGACCCAAAGGGTCATCACCTATTTTCTCTCTTTTTCCGTACTTCTGTAGCCTTGAAAACCACACTTTTAGTCGCCTCAATTTGCGTGCGCAGTCCGGACGCGAAGCCGAAAAGCTTAAATATGAATTCTATGCGAAAAATGATGAATTTTGATATTAATATGATTAAAAGTGACTTTGATCAATATTTTAGGTGAACAGACCCGAACCCGTGATTTGACAGTCACGGAGGGTCCTTAGAAAAATATGGGACTCGGGCGTACGCCCGGATTCGAAATTCGAGGTCCTGAGTCCGAGAAATAAATTTTTAAGAGAAATTATTTTTCTGAATTGGAAATGAAATTAAATTAAAAGACTGTGGTATCGGGCCCGTATTTTAGTTCCGACGCTCGATACAAGTCTTATATATGGTTTAAGCGTTTCCTGTGAAGTTTAGTTGAAATCGGACGTCGTTTGACATGTTTCGGACTATAAGTTCCAAATTTGAAAGTTCATGAAGTTTGAAGGAAAATTAGTGATTTTGAGGCTTAATTCGATGTATATGATGTTATGTTTGCGATTTGATCGCACGGATAAGTCTGTAGGATGTTTATGAGGTTGTGTATATGTTTGGGTTGGAGCTCCGAGGGCTCGGGAGTGTTTTAGGAGGTGTTCGGGGTGGTTTTGGACTTTAGAAGATGGAAGATTTTCTGCAATATTTACACAGGGATTTCCTTCTACACGTTCGCGACCTTTGTTCCGCGTTCGCGATGCTCCAGAGTTTCCTCCTTCGCATTCACGTTCTGGCCCTCGCGAACGCGTAAGGTTATTTGACTATGAGGGCCCAACTTAAACTCCTTTATTGTGTTCCGCTATTATTTCGTTGTACTTGTATATATATCTGCACAGGTTTATCTGGTAGTCTGGTCTAGCCTCGTGACTACTTCGCCGGGGTTAGGCCAGGCACTTACCAGCACATGGGGTCGGTTGTGCTGATGCTACACTCTGTGCATCTTTTTGCACAGATCACAGTGCCGGAGCAGCAGCTCTTGGACAGCAGTAGTTGATTGGGAGCTGACTTCAGTCGAGGGACATTCGAGGTAGCCTTGCTGAAGTCTGGAGTCCCTTTCTATTTTATTCAGTTTGTCATCATTTGTACCGAAGCAGAAAATTTTATGTTTCATTCAAATCTTGTATTTAGTATTCTCTAGACATTCGTGAGTATTGTGACACCAGTCTTGGGTAGAGGATTTTGTCATACTTCCGCATTTCTTTCAGTTAATTATATTTGAGACTCTCGCTTTATTATTAAATGCTTCATTGTTTCTAATATTATCGATGTTTGCTAAAAGAGGTAATTGATAATTGGCTTGCCTGGCTCCTACTAGTAGGCGTCATCACAACTCTCGAGGGTAGAAAATCCGGGTCGTGACAAGTTGGTATAAGATCACTAGGTTATATAGGTCTCACAACTCATGGACAACCTCGGTAGAGTCTGAGAGATCGGTACGGAAACGTCTGTATTTATCCCCCAGAGGCTACAGAGTTAGGAAAACTTCACTCTTGTTCTTTCTTGTCGTGCGATTCTGTTTCTCAAATACTGATTGTCTTTCTACTCTATTCTCTCCCAGATAGCGAGAACACGTGCTTCCTCTTCTATCGCGCAGCAACCCGAGCCCTCAGCAGCAGCTCCTACGAGGGGCAGAGGGCGAGGCCGAGGCCGTGCCAGAGGCCGAGGCAGGGGCAGAGCTCAGCCCCAAGCAGCAGTCCCAGAGGTGGAGCCTCATGTTGATTATGATGACGAGGTTCCAGCCCCAGCAGCTCCGGTGGGCCCAGCTCAGGTCCTAGAGGGGTTTATAGCCACCCTAGTTCTCCGGGATGCTTTGGTTAGGTTGGTAGGTTTTATGGAGAGCGTATCTCGAGCGGGTTTGCTTCCAGTTGCACCAGCCACTTCTCAAGCTGGAGGAGGAGTTTAGACTCCTGCTACACGTACTCCGGAGCAGGTAGCTCCCCAGGCTCAGGTTCCAGTGGTTCAGCCAGTTGTGGCAGTTCATCCGGGTATTGTGAATCAGACTGGCGATGGAGCGGCTATGTCCGCAGATGCCTTGTGGAGGCTGGATAGGTTCACCAAGCTCTTCACCACCACATTCAGTGGTGCTTCTACAGAGGACCACCAGGATTTCTTATATAGCTGCCATGAGGTTCTTCGGACTATGGGTATTGTGGAGACCAATGGGTCGACTTTGCCACCTTTCGTCTATCTAGATCCACCAAGACTTGGTGGAGGGACTATTGTTTAGCCAGGCCAGCAGGGTCGCCATCCCCGACTTGAGACCAGTTGGCAGAGTTGTTTTTGGAGAAGTTTCTCCTAGTTACTCAGGGAGAGGCTCTTCGCAGGCAGTTTGAGCGCCTCCAACAGGGCTCTATGACAGTCACTCAGTATGAGACCCCATTCATTGATCTAGCACACCATGATATTGTTATACTCCCCACCAAGAAAGAGAGGGTGCGGAGGTTTATTGATGGGTTGATTCAGTCGATCCGTCTCCAGATGGCTATGGGAGCCAAGAGTGAGATTTCTTTTCAGGAGGTGGCCAATGCGGCATGTCGAGTTGAGATGGCTCTGTCACAGGGAGGTGGTCATGGGTCGGATAAGAGGCCCCGTCACTCAAGAAAATTTAGTGGTACCTCGTCTGGAGGTAGAGATTCTTATGGTATAGGTCATCCTCCAGGACCTTTCAGTCAGCTCTTCGGGTTTCTCATGGTACTTCAGGTGGTAGTGGTTCTCAGTCACATTGTCCTGATCAACAGTCTTTCAATGCACTATTAGCACCTATCAGTGCATCACCACTTCGTTATTCCCAGCGGCCGAGGGCTTGTTTTACGTGTGGTGACATGAGGCACATTGCCAGGTATTGCCCTCAAGCTTCTGACAACCTCAGCATCAGAGTTCTCGTGCTATAATTCAGGCACCAGAGGTTCCACAGTCTTCCCAGTCAGCTAGAGGCAAGGGTAGAGGCCATAGAGGTAGAGGTAGAGATCATAGAGGTGGAGCTCAGACCGCCAGGGGTAGAGTCCATCCAGCAGCCGATCATCCCAGAGATATGATTCAGGGAGGTGGGGCCCAGCCCCAGTGTTATGCTCTTCCAGCCAGGACAGAGGCTGAGTCTTCAGATGTAGTTATTACAGGTACTATTCTGGTATGTGATAGAGATGCTTCAGTGCTATTTGACCCTGGGTCTACATATTCGTATGTGTCGTCTTATTTTGCACCATACTTGGTCATGCCTAGCGACGCTTTGAGTATTCATGTTTATATATCTACACCGGTGGGTGATTCGATAGTGGTCGACCGAGTGCACCATTCCTGCGTAGTAGGGTTTGAAGGTCTTGAGACCCATGTTGATTTATTGCCCTTAAACATGGTGGATTTCGATGTTATATTAGGGATGGATTGGTTGTCCTCGTATCATGCTATCTTGGATTGCCACGCCAAGACCGTGACCTTGGCTTTGCCAAATTTTCCCAGTTTGGAGTGGAGAGGGACCCAGGGCATACCACCTGCAGAGTTATTTTATATGTGAAGGCTCGACGCATGGTCGAGAAGGGGTGTTTAGCTTATCTGGCGTATGTTCGTGATTCCAACGCAGAGGTCCCTTCTATTGATTATGTTCCTATTGTTAGGGAGTTCCCCGAGGTGTTCCCTTCAAATCTTCCGGGTACGCCGCCCGACAGGGATATTGATTTCTGTATTGATCTAGCTCCGGGAACTCAGCCGATTTCCATTCCGCCGTATCGCATGGCACCGCCAGAGTTGAAAGAGTTAAAGGATAAGTTGCAGGATTTGCTTGAGAAGGGTTTCATTAGACCCAGCATTCGCCTTGGGGTACATCAGTGTTATTTTTGAAGAAAAAGGATGGTTCGATAGGGATGTGCATTGATTACCAGCAATTGAACAAAGTGACGATAAAGAACAAGTATCCACTGCCGAGGATTGATGATTTGTTCGACTAGCTCCAGGGTGACAAGGTGTTTTCAAAGATAGACTTGAGATATGGCTACCATCAGTTAAGGATTAGGGCATCCGATGTCCCTAAGACAGCATTCCGCACTCGGTTTGGGTTAACCAATTCCCCAGTAGTGTTTATGGAGTTGATGAATCGAGTGTTCAGGCCTTATTTGGACTTGTTCGTGATAGTTTTCATTGATGATATTCTGATATACTCCCGCATCCAGGAGGAGCACGAGCAGCACCTCAGAGTGGTTCTTCAGACTCAGAAGGATAGTCAGTTATATGCTAAGTTCTCGAAGTGTGAGTTCTGGTTGAGTTCGGTTGCATTTCTGGGTCACGTTGTAGCAGCAGAGGGTATTCAGGTGGACCCGAAGAAGATTAAGGCAGTCAAGAACTGGCCTCGACCAGCATCAGCTACAGAGATTCAGAGTTTCTCGGTGTTAGCAGGCTACTACCGTCGGTTCATGGAGGGGTTTTTATCTATTGCAGCCCCGATGACCAGATTGACCCAGAAGGGTATCCAGTTCAGATGGTCAGAAGAGTGTGAGGCGAGCTTTCAGAAGCTCAAGACAGCTCTGACTTCAGCACCGGTATTTGTTTTGCCCACAGGTTCAGGTCCTTATACAGTCTATTGTGATGCTTCCCGAATTAGGCTTGGTGCAGTATTGATGCAGGATGGCAGAGTCATTGCCTATGCTTCGAGGCAGTTGAAGATCTACGAGAAGAATTATCCGGTTCATGACATAGAGTTGGCAGCCATTGTTCATGCTTTGAAGATTTGGAGGCATTACTATATGGTGTGACGTGTGAGGTGTACACTGATCACAAGAGTCTTCAATACTTATTCAAGAAAAAGGAGTTGAATTTGAGGCAGAGGAGGTGGTTGGAGTTATTGAAAGATTATGATGTTACTATTTTGTATCACCCGAGGAAAGCCAATGTGGTGGCCGATGCACTAAGTAGAAAGTCCGTCAGCATGGGTAGTCTTGCTTATATTCCAGTCAGCCAGAGACCGCTTGCTTTGGATGTTCAGGACTTGGCCAATCGGTTGGTGAGATTAGATATTTCTGAGCCTAGCCGAGTGTTATCTTGCACGGTCGCCCGTTCTTCATTATTGGAGCGAATCCGTGATCGGCAGTTTGATGATCCCCATTTATGTGTCCTGAGAGACACGGTGCAGCGTGGAGGTGCCAAGAAAGTGACCTTAGATGAATATGGTGTCTTGAGATTGTAGGGGCGAGTTTGTGTGCCCAATGTTGATGGGATTTGAGATTTGATCTTAGCGGAGGCCCATAGTTCCTGGTATTCTATTCACCCGGGCGCCGCGAAGATGTTTCAGGATCTGAGGCAGCACTATTGGTGGCGCAGGATGAAGAAAGATATCGTTTCATATGTGGCTCAATGTTTGAATTGTCAACAGGTTAAGTATGAGCTTCAGAGGCCTGGTGGACTGTTTCAGAGGATCGAGTTTCCCAAGTGGAAGTGGAAGAGGATTACCATGGATGATGCAGTTTGGGTTATTATTGATAGGCTGACCAAGTCAGTGCATTTTGTTCCTGTTGCAGGCACTTATTCATCTGATAGGTTAGCTGAGATATACATCAGGGAGATTGTTCGCCTTCATGGGGTGCCGGTATCTATCATTTCGGATCGGGGCACACAGTTTACCTCGCGCTTCTGGAGAGCAGTTCAGCGAGAGTTGGGCACCCAGGTTGAGTTGAGCACATCATTTCATCCTCAGACGGATGAACAGTCCGAGCAGACTATTCAAATATTGGAGAATATGCTCTGAGCCTGTGTCATTGATTTTGGAGGCTTGTGGGACCAGTTTTTGCCTTTAGCAGAGTTTGCCTACAAAAACAGCTACCAGTCCAACATTCAGATGGCTCCTTATGAGGCTTTGTATGGTAGGCGATGTCGATCTCCGTTGGATGGTTTGAGCCGGGGGAGGCTCGGTTGATAGGTACGGATTTGGTTGAGGAGGCCTTGGACAAGGTCAAGATCATTCAGGATAGGCTCCGTTCAGCTCAGTCCAAGCAAAAGAGCTACGCAGATCGTAAGGTTCGGGATGTAGCTTTCATGGTTGGTGAGCGGGTATTGCTCCGAGTATCGCCTATGAAAGGCGTGATGAGATTTGGGAAGAAGGGCAAGCTTAGACCTAGATTCATTGGTCCATTTGAGATCCTTGATCGAGTGGGAGAGGTGGCTTATAGACTTGCCTTGCCGCCTAGCTTGTCAGCCTATATCCAGTGTTTCATGTGTCCATGCTTCAGAGGTATCACGGCGATCCAGCCCACGTGTTAGATTTCAGCACTGTCTAGTTGGACAAGGATCTGTCTTATGAGGAGGAGCCGGTAGCTATTCTAGACCGGCAGGTTCGACAGTTGAGGTCGAAGAGTTTTCCTTCTGTGCGTGTTCAGTGGAGAGGCCAGCCTCTTAAGGCATCGACTTGGGAGTCCAAGTCTGATATGCGGAGCCGTTATCCTCATCTGTTTTTCGACTCAGTTACTTCTTTCTTTTGTCCGTTCCAGGACGAATGGTTGTTTTAGAGGTGGAGAATGTGATGACCCAAAGGGTCATCACTTATTTTCTCTCTTTTTCTGTGCTTCCGAGGCCTTGAAAACCTCATTTTTAGTGGCCTCGATTTGCGTGCGCAGTCTGGGCACGTAGACAAAATGTTTAAATATGAATTCTGTGTGAAAAATCATGAATTTTGATATTAATATTATTAAAGTTGACTTTGGTCAACATTTTGTGTGAACGGACCTGGACCCGTGATTTGACGATTCCGGAGGGTCCGTAGAAAAATATAGGACTCGGGCGTATGCCCGGATTCAAAATTCGAGGTCCCGAGCCCAAGAAATGAATTTTTAAGAGAAATTATTTTTTTGAAATTTGTTAAGGAAATTGGAAATGAAATTAAATTAAAAGACTGTGGTATCGGACCCGTATTTTGGTTCTGGTGCCCAATACAAGTCTTTTATATGGTTTAAGCGCTTCCTGTGAAGTTTGGTTGAAATCGGTCTTCGTTTGACGCGTTTCAGACTATAAGTTCCAAATTTGAAACTTTATGAAGTTTGAAGGAAAATTAGTGATTTTGAGGCTTAATTCGATGTATATGATGTTATGTTTGCGATTTGATCGCACAGATAAGTCTGTAGGATGTTTATGAGGTTGTGTGTATGTTTAGGTTGGAGCCCCGAGGGCTCGGGAGCATTTTCGGAGGTGTTCGGGGTGGTTTTGGACTTAGGGAGATGGCAGATTTTCTGCAATTTTTACACAGGGATTTCCTTCTACGTGTTCGCGACCTTCGTTCCGCGTTCGCGATGCTCCAGAGTTTCCTCCTTCGCGTTCGCGTTCGCGTTCTGGCCCTCGCGAACGTGTAAGGTTATTTGACTATGAGGGCCCAGCTTCACCCCCCTTCATCGCGTTTGCGTGCACACCACCGCGATCGCGAAGCCTTGGTTTTTCCATCAACACGTTCGCGTACCCCATCTCGCGTTCGCATAGACCAAAGTTATGGTAAAGTTATGGTTTTTCAATTTTCTTTGATTTAGACCTCGTTTTGGGGTCGAATTTGAAAACAAATTATATATTCGGGCTCGTAGGGGAATGGGTGACATGGAATTGGTTCGAATCTCGTGTTTTGACCAATCGGGCTCGGGGTCGATTTTTGAAACTTTGGGAAGGCAGCTTAGAAATTTATATTTAGGAATTGGGTTTGATTTGTTTGGCTGTTATTAATATTATAAAGTCGTTATTTCATAGATTTGGTTGAGTTGGAGCCAAACTCAAGAGGGAAAGTGGTTATTGTGGATTGATCTAGCCGTAGAAGTTGAGGTAAGTGTTTGGTCTAACTTTGGCTTGAGGGAATATGAGTAGAGTCTTATTTGCTAGTTGCTATTTGTCGAGTACGGTGTATAGGCATGGTGACGAGTATCTATACACTGGTGTCGAGCATGACAGTAAGTCCTAAATTGCTAAATTATCGAATTCTTAATTGTTGTTTATGAGGATTTGATTGGAAACCTTTAACACTGAGCCAGTAATTGTTGAGACTGAGTATTGCTTTAATTGTGTTATGTAGAAATCGAATAAATTTGGTTATAGCTGGATCTCTCTTGCCAGGATAGTTTATTATATTATCTTGTTCCCTTGCCGGGATAGCTTATTATGACATCTTTCTCCCTTGCCGGGATTATATAGTGTATTGTGTTTAAAGAAATAGGATCGAGTGGTACGCCTACCACGTGATATTATGAAATGGGATCGAGTGGTACGCCTACCACGTGATATTATGAAATGGGATCGAGTGGTACGCCTACCACGTGATATTTTGAAATGGGATCGAGTGGGACGTACCACGTGATATTTTAAAATGGAATCGAGTGGTACGCCTACCACATGATATTTTGAAATGGGATCGAGTGGTACGCCTATCACGTGATATGAGGAAATGGGATCGTGTTGCACGCCTGCAACGAGAGGAAATTGAAACAAGTTAAAGTGGTTTGTTTTCCCTTATTCTATGTTAAAAGAAATCAGATGTAGTTTCTTTTGTTATTCCTGATATTCTATTTTATCTGCTACCCCATAAGCATGTTCCCCCTCCCAGCTTTAATTGGTTACTTTCCGCTATTATTTCGTTGTACTTGTATATATATCTACACAGGTTTATCTGGTAGTCTGGTCTAGCCTCGTCACTGCTTCGTCGGGGTTAGGCCAAGCACTTACCAACACATGGGGTCGATTGTGCTGATGCTACACTCTCTGTATCTTTTTGCAAAAATCACAGTGCCAGAGCAGCAGCTCTTGGACAGCAGTAGTTGATTGGGAGCTAACTTCAGTCCAGGGACATTCGAGGTAACCTTGATGATATCCGCAGGCCCGGAGTCCCTTTCTATTTTATTCAGTTTGTTATCATTTGTACCAAAGCAGACAGTTTTATGTTTCATTCAAACCTTGTATTTAGTATTCTCTAGATGTTCGTGAGTATTGTGACACCAGTCTTGGGTAGAAGATTTTGTCATACTTCCACATTTCTTTCAGTTAATTATATTTGAGATTTTCGCTTTATTATTAAATGCTTCATTGTTTCTAATATTGTCGATGTTCGCTAAAAGAGGTAATTGATAATTGGCTTGCCTAGCTCCTATTAGTAGGCGCCATCATGACTCCCGAGGGTGGAAAATCCGGATCGTGACAGCTGAAACTAAAAATAAATAGTTAATGTACTTGATAAAAAAAGAGCTAGTAAGTCGTTCTTTTGCTAAAATAACTAAAATGCTTGTCACACCTCCTTTTTCTTACTACACCCTCGAGGAAGGTAGTTTAATAAAGGAGTTATGTCCAACTTGAAGTGACAATCGAAACGGGATTTATTTAATTAAAAGATTCAGAGTTACCACTTAGGGTATTTATGGTGTCCCAAGTCACCGGTTCAAATCCCAAATCGAGAAAAGGATTGACTCTGTTTAACAGTCCGCGAATCAGAAATCCGAGTAAGGAATTCTATTAACCCGGGAGAAGGTGTTAGGCATTCCCGAGTTCTGTGGTTCTAGCATGGTCGCTCAACTGTTATATTCGGCTTAATTATCTGATTTTAAACAATTATGAACCTATGTGCAAATTTTAGTTTCAACCGCTTTTATTCATTAAAAGGAGATTTAACGTCGTCTAAAATATGTCTTTGGATCATGTCACATGAAATGCACCCGTAATCCGAAACACATTTTATTCAACGTTATAAGATTTGGATTTGGGTCACATGAAATGCACACCCGAGTTTAGGAAGGTAATATTATTAAAATACGCGCCTAAAGTAACTATGCGTCTTAACTTTGCGAGGGCTATGGAAATTTGCTAAATGGCACGCCTCGACTCTAATTTCAAAGGGTTGTTCTCAACTAAAGCAAACTACGGATATTCAGAAGTTGTAATCAACTGACTTATTTAAATTTAGACTAGAAGAGTAATTAATTAGCGAACACAATTGAGATTTAATTACCAGCCAATGGTCCAAGAAGCAAAAAAAAAACAAGTTGGATCGGCAAGCATAGCCCTCCAATACTAAAGACCACCAGAAGTTGGATAAGATGAACAAATCTCTCCATTGATGAACCAACAACCATTGTAAATGAACCAGTAATTAACCATTCATATATATAAGAAAATGGCCCACCAAAACTCAACCCAGTTCTGAGCAATGTGTTTAAACCAGTGAGTATATTATAGAAAACAAAAATGCAAAGTTCAATAACACCCTCAAATGCAGAACTCTATATTGCTTCCATTGATAAACAAAGTCATAATTTTCAACTCAAACAGGCTAAACAGTGCAGAGGTTGTCGATTGGAAAACTGAAGCTATTAAACCAAAACGCCAAATTCTATGTATTAATCGACCATTTTTGGAACCTAATTCAGAGAGCTTATCCTACAGGCCAACAAAATCAGAAGTATCTAACATGGATAGGCTCAGACAATGAGATTAAACTTACAATCCAAAAAAACACAAGACATAAACACAACTAATATCATTTCAAATAATGAAGAACCCACTTAGTCTAATAATAAATTATCACACAAATGCATAACCAAACATCACAGAATGCAAATAGAAACAATTCAAACTCTTTCATGTAACGGCATCACTCATAATTTCCGGGTTTTATGCTAAGAACAGGGAATCATTAGGATGATAATTTTAACACAAGATATACGAGAACGATATGAACCTGTCAAACTTTCAATTAAGCTTCTGTTCAGATGTGATACAAGCACGGAGATCAAGCAACGATCTCCATATCTACTGAATGGAACAATCGACCATTGAATTCGGAACCACGAACAAAACTTCAGAAACAACAATCGACGGACGATAATCAAATCGAACTTCCCTCGACTCCATTAGATTCCACAAGAGAAAATCAAAATCAGAAGCTAGAGTGTATGGGATGAGAGATTTTTGGTTTGGTTGTTGGTGAAGAAGATTGATTGGCAGGGTGTTAGAGTGCAACGGTTGCTGGCTGTTATGGAGAAATCGGACATGGATGCCTAAGGTCCATTGTTCACGGCTGCTGAAGAAAAATGAAGGACAGTGGGGGTCCTGTATTGCGGCGCTTAGTTAGGTCTCCCCCTAATATAGGTCTCTAGGTTTATTCAAGAAGAAGGGTTTGGGTGTTTGGTCGGGTCGGGTCGACCCGGTTTGGGTTGGATTAGGTTGGGAGGAAAATTTGGGTTTCTAAAATGTGTGGCTCAATTCAATTTAAAACCAGCTTTTTTTTTCAATTTCTATTTCTTTTGTTTTTTTTCTTTCTTTAATTAATTAAAAACTTAAATTAAATTCCTAAATTAATTCAAATTATAAAATTAAGCTAATTATCTAACCATAATATTTATAAAAATTAGTTGATCCTAAATTTAAAGAGAAAACTTAATAATCTAAAATTAAAAGCTAAGAATATAAAAATGAGTCATTTTTGTAATTTTTATTTTTAATAAAGCAATTAATTAAGTATCTAATCCTAAAATGTGAACACAAACTCTAAATGCAATTCATGGAATTTTTTGATTTTTTTTTATTTTCAATGGAAATTAAATATGCACAAAAATACAAATAATTAACAAAAATCCTACGAAAATTCCTATAAAATTGCAAAAATTGAAAAAAATTATTTTCTGATATTTTATGGGAGTAATTCATATAGGGCAAAAATCATGTGCTCACAATGCTCTTAATATTATAAAACAATAAAAGAAGAAGAACAGTATTGCAAAGAAAAGTAGGGAGAGAGAATTCTTATTGCTTTTGAGATGAATTACAATGGAATAGAACCCTCTATTTATAGGGGAAGTGACTTAGTCACCAAGTAATAAACCCTAGAATCTCTCTAAATATAGACATTCACCATAAATAAAAATTCTATTTATAACACTCCTCCTGAATGTCTATTCAACAGATAATGTTCCTCGTTAAAACCTTAACTAAAATAAAACTCAATGGGAAATTTTTTTAGAAAGGAATAAGAGTACACATATTTAATAATACGCCTTTTGGTTGCCTCATTAAAAACCTTGAAAGGAAAATCCAGTGGGACAAAACCTTTTAAGGGAAAAAGGGTACATCGCGTATTAACTCCCCCTGCTGGGAGCATCAATTCACATCTTTAAGCATTTGCATTCCAATCTTGTATGCATCGTCTTTAAAAGATCGTTGGTAGATTTTTGATAACTTCAACAAATTTGTTTCACCTTGAAACCATTATCCCTGATAGATGTATTGTCTTTATATGATCTTGTTGGAATTATCATTTCACATAGGGGTGAAAACTCTTGCTATCATATCATCATGCTTATAGTTATAGCAAGATACATATGTGCACAAATTGCACTGAGGATGTGGTACTTCAAGATCAAGAATTGAATATGCTTCAAGCAATTTAAATCCTTCATAGATCATCATATAAGTTAAGTCATATAAGCCATTTAAATAGACTTTAGATGCCTATCAAATTTATATGTCATGCTAGACAAATAAGATACCGAAAACTGATTGCACATATCATTGACTTTATACTTTCAAGCATTTGAACTACATGTTCAAAACTGCATGTCTTTCATATGAAACCAATTCTATTCGAAATTGTTTCTCCAGACTTAAGATTCTCATATATATTTAGCGCTATCATATATGTCGTCGACGAACATTTTATATCAGTTCCAACCTCTTTATTTTCATATAAACATAACATAGAGATCTCTTCATTCATATATTCAAGTGCCTGAATCTCTCATGAGATTTTATGAAGTGTTATGTCATGTGATCTTCTAGATCACTTGCCTCCTTTATTGTGATCATTTTGATCATTTGCTCATCTTCTTTATCAAGAAGTGTATTTGAAACTGATTTGTCTATATGCTTTAAGCGTACTATAAACTTTATCCTTTTAGGACTTAATAGGAGCATTTGCAATGAGAATATAATTACTTTCTTTGAGTCAACAAATGCGTCTGGCATGCTTTGAAATATATTTTAAATGAATTATCTTCTTATGAACCTCAGGTTCATATTATCTTTTTCGAGGATCTAAATGTACAAATGATAATTCATTCAATGTAACTTTTTCTCAATTGTGTATCATGTCTCCCCCTCATATTAGAAAAGCTAACTTTCTTCCTCAATTTTGGAAACTCACCTTTGTGTGGTATGATGTTAATCAAAATATACACTGCACATTAATAATAATAAGATGAAATTATTTGGTTCCTGACCCTAAATCACTTGTGAGGGGAGAATGTCATATATATAACCTATATCAAGCTGATATAGATAACTTTGTTCTTATAAGTAATAGTTTAGCTATTAAGTGGAGGCACTCAATAAATCATTTTGCTAAACCAATTGTGTTGTAAACCAACTTGTCAAGATGAACTGTCTTGAATAGAAAATCTGGAAATTATGCTCGAAATTAAATTATTAAGCAAGTTACCTCGCAAAAACCATGTTGCGGGTTAATAATAATTGCACATGTAACCATCTCATATATGCATCTGATGTGGTATACATTGCATGTGAATGAGCTCATATTCACCGTTGATATTTCCAGCATTCATGAGATTCAATCTCAATTTTCGTTGTTAAATTAATTAATGATAACAAGCAATATAAGAGAATTCGTAAAGAACTTTCTAGTTCTTTAATATTTACCCATGTGAATTATTTATTATCTTTGTACATCATACTTAAATTGATATGGCTAAATTAATTATGCCAACTGAAGAAACTATCAATATTGATAAACTTCAAGTTTATACCATGACGTGTGCAATTAACAATAAACTCCAAGTTTATTATGATATGGGTTTTTATATCAATAAACTTCTAATTTATTGTGGCATTCTTTTGTTTATGTAGTATAAATTGAAGAATAAACGGGTAGCTTTTCATATACATATTATCCCACTATAAGTTGTAGTAATAGAAGATATCATATCTTTCCTTTATTTATAGTCTCAATATAATCAACCGTTTTTGTGTATACTTTGGAAACTGAATAAGTTTCTTTGAGACTTACTATAACACAATACCTTATTGGTAATCAATTGTGTTTCTCCAAAATAGTATAATTGGCTCTTCCAGAGCTCTCAATTAATTTGGTACTACCACATATTCATCAACATCCATATGGTGAATATTTCTTTTAAAGA
Organism: Nicotiana glauca; assembly: GCA_026770625.1. NCBI lineage: Eukaryota > Viridiplantae > Streptophyta > Magnoliopsida > Solanales > Solanaceae > Nicotiana > Nicotiana glauca. Next base: position 6,451 of record MU744423.1, on the reverse strand, counting down.
GAAAGTTATACCATTATGGTTATGGTCAAAATTATATGCAAGATCTGTTTCTTGCATTACCGGTGTCTTTTAATAATCACAATGCCAAAAAAAATTGGCATACAATAAGCACGTGACCAATGACCATTTATGTCATAATAATGACATTATTTTCTTATATCACAAACCACCTTCTAGAGGTGAGTGTGGTATATTCAATACCACTAGTACGTTCATATTCTTTCAAAAATGAATATGTATTCATAAATCAGATGTTGTCACATTCACATTATGAATGGACCATAATAATCTATATGTGCTTTATAAAATCTCATGTCAAATCAATGACAAATATTACTTTCGGAAAATGAAGGATTATTTTGAGAATTCTTATTATTCTCATTATCAGAATGATGACGATTATAATTTCGTCTATTGCCACATCCACGGCCATTGATACATTCATAATAATAATTTTATCATATTTAAGACTTATCACATATTGCTATCACATTCTCTTAAGGGAATGAGAATGGAGCAAATTCAATAGGACGGATTTTCAATTATTTGCCCACAATTATACATGAATTTGATCATGGTAAGACATAGAAATTTTACCACTTCGAGTGGTTATAATTTCTTACTAACTCCATTAGAGTTATAATCAAAATTTATTGTCTTTGCTTGTATTTAAAATCAACGTATAGAATAAAAGAGAAAATGTCATGACTCGGATTTCCCATCGGGAGTGATGGCGCCTACTCGTAGAAGCTAAGCAAGCCATGAAATTATGAATTCTTAACTCTTTTGTTTTAATCCTTTTTACAATATATATTAGCAAGCGATAAACATTTAAATAACAACGGAATATAAGGTTAAGCGGGAGACTTAGACGAAATGAACCAAAATAATACGAAAAATCCACACATGCCTCTACCCAAAAACTGGTGTCACAACTTGACGGACTACTAAGATTACTATATACAACTGTTTGAAAGAAAGTAATATTGTATGTCTTGAACACAAGAGATAACATAACATAATAAGGGATAGAGGAGAAGTCGGGCCTGCGAACGCCTGCAAGGCTACCTTGGTGTCTCGTTGGACTAAAGGCTGGCTCCCAATCTACTGCTACTGACCAAATATTATCTCAATATCTGCACATAAGTGCAGAGTGTAGTATCAGCACAACCAACCCCATGCGCTGGTAAGTGTTTGGCCTAACCCCGGCAAGGTAGTGACGAGGCTAGGACCAAACTCCATATAAACCTGTGCAGTTATTTATACATATATATAGTGGAAAGATAAACTAGAGCAAACAGTTAAAACTGGGAAGGGGAAACATGGTTCGGGGAATAATAGATAAACAAAATCTCAAGAGAGTTATAAGGTAACCAACATTCAACTTCTATCAATGATAAGGGAAAACAAAGGCAGATTCCACTTTCGGTTCATATCTCGTTGCAGACGTGCAACCCGATCCCATTTTTCATATCATGTGGTAGGCGTACCACCCATTCACATTTCATAGTATCTTGTGGTAGGAGTACCACCCACTCCCATTTCATCATATCTTGTGGTAGGCATACCACCCACTCCCATTTCATCATATCTTGTGGTAGGCGTACTACCCTCTCCCATTTCATCATATCTTGTGGTAGGTGTACCACCCAATCACATTTCATTATATCTCGTGGTAGGCGTACCACCCGCTCCCATTTACAAGCCATCACAAAACCACAAGCAATCCCGATAAGGGAACAAAAGCAATATAATAACTTCCCGGCAAGGGAACAACAATATCTGTCAATATAAGTCTCACGGTCATGCTCGACACCAACGTATAGATGCTCATCAACATGCCTATATGTCGTACTCAACAAGAAGCAATTACCAAATAGGACACGACTCCTAATCCCTCAAGCTAAGGTTAGACCGAACACTTACCTCAAACTTCCACGACCAACTCAAGCCTCAAATACCGTCTTTTCTTTCGAATTCGGCTTCAAATCAAGTGTATCTATACATAATCGACTTCATAACATCAATAAATATTAAACAATCCAATTCCTATGTCTAATTATAGCTTTTTAATAATTCTTCCCAAAAATCCAAAAATTGACCCCGGACCCATTTGGTCAAAATACGAGGTTCGGACCAAAATCAAATCACACATTCACCCATGAGCCCAAATATATAATTATTTTTAGAATTCGACCCCAAAACGAGTTCTAAATCACAATTAATCAAAAAGCCCTAACTCTACCCAAATCTCTAATTTTTTACCCTTAATCTCATGATTTAATCCTAGAAATCTAACGCGTGTTAATGGAAATTAAAGAAAATGAGTTAAAGATTACTTACCCAAGAGATTACAGTGAATAATTGCTTCAAAAGTCGCCTAAGAGCTTTGGAGAAGAAGAGGTTTGTGAAATTTTTATAAAATCCCGTAAGTGTTCTATTTTTGGGTCTTTAAAATAGCTTGGCGAAAATGTGCATCGCGTTCGAGACAGACCCTTCGCGTTCGCGATGGGTCAGGTTGCATAAGCCTTCGCGTTCGCGAAGTAGGAACTGCTCGATCTCCGTGTTCGCGTTCAAGGGATCGCATTCGCGTAGGGAAATTTCCCCACCCCTGCCCAGGCTCACTTTGGCCTTCACGTTCGCGTGGCCAGGCTCGCGTTCACGAAGGGATGACCCCTCACTGCCTTGCGTTCGCGACGTGGGCTACGCGTTCGCATAGAAGGATTTTTGTTCGACAAAATTAGTGCATCGTGTTCGCGTAGATTCGCCCACGAACGCGAAGGAGAAAGTACCAGGATACCAGATCTGTTGTTTTCTGCAATTTTTCTTTAGTTCAAAACTTCCCGAAACACATCTGAAACACACCCAAGCCCTCGGGACTCCTAACCAAACACACGTACTAACTCATCAACACCATACGAACTTATCTATGCGATCAAATTGCCAAAATAACCTCAACAACAACGAATTAAACTTCAAAATCAAAGGATTTTTCTCAAACTTCATAAAATATCAACTTTAGCATTTCAGGTCCGAATCACGTCAAATGATATCCGTTTTTTCATCAAATTTCACAGAAATATCTTAAATCATATATAAGACTTGTACCGGGCACCGAAACCAAAATACGGGCCCGATACTAATATGTTCTAATCAAATTTCATTTCAAATTTCTTTAAACAACAACAACAACAACAACTACCCAGTAAAATATAGTGAGGTCTGGGGAGGGTAATGTGTACGCAGACCTTACCCCTGCCCCGATAGGGGCAGAGAGGCTGTTTCCGATAGACCCTTAGCTCAGAAATACGAAAATAAAGTAAGAAAAAACAAGACGAGAGAATTCATTAGTGACTCCAGTAGAAATCGTAATAGTAACAGAAACATAAACCCCAAAAGATGAATGACATGCAATAACAGTAACCACAATCTAAGGTCCGGGGCTAAGACAAACAACAAGAATAGTGTGGGTCCAACATAACTGTAAGCCATCTAAGACCAACCCTAATCCAACCCCGCCTCAGCCCCGGAATGAAGTAAGGAAAGCTTTACTACCCCTATCCTACAACCCTAATGCTAGACCTCCAGGCCTTCCTATCAAGGATCATGTCCTCGGAAATGTGCAGTCGTGTCATGTCCTTCCTGACCACCTCTCCCCAATACTTCTTAGGTCTCCCTCTACCTCTTCCCGTACCCACCACAGCCAACCGCTCACACCTCCTCACTAGTGCATCGAGGTTTATCCTCTGCGCGTGCCCGAACCATCTGAACCACCGGTCAATACCGTGTCACAACTCAAGTGTGGAGAATAAAGGAGACAAATGGCATATAATGGAGAATAAAGGGGTCACTTATTATTATATTATAACAATTAAGAGTCTTTAGAAAGGAACGGTAGATCTTCTAGGTCATCTTCCTCAAAATTCCCGAATTTCTCATCTTCCTCAAAATTCCCCAACTTCTCATCTTCCTCTTACAAAAATTCTCCAACTTCTTTCAAGCTCGTACAGATCGTCATTCACGCTTCGTTCGCGTCCCTTCGTTCTTCCCTCATAAGAGGAAAAGAAAGCAATTCAAGGCAAAGTTTCATCTACATCTACTAGGTCTACATGAAGTACAAAATCAAAACATGACACTTTGAATTTTTGGTTTCTCCAACACACAAAGCAGCAAATATGAGACAAAAATACTACAACATTGAAGGTATGCCATTTTTCATAACTTAAATCTGTTTAATTTTTTATTTTGAGAAATTCAAATCTCAATTTTTCTCCCAAATTTGTCGATGAACTCCGGTCAAAGTATCCGAAGTGGGTTGAACGTATCCGGAACGTTTCCTGCTCCAGCACCCGTCCAAGTCTCGTATCGGGACATGGACGGCACCAAAATTGGAGAGTCTGTGCAACTTAGTTGCATGGAGATTGATAATACAAAATATAGTTATATTTTTTTCTTTTTGATAAATCATATCTGGTTACATTATTTTTCATTTTATTTATGACGGCGGTGCCCGAGCCAGCTTGCGCGTACCCATATCTAGATACATCATTATATTGAATGGAGAAGATATATTTTGGACAATAGTGTCAAACTGAAGAAATGGAGAGTTCAGTTAAAGAGATTATTTCAAATGGTCGGACCTAAGAAAAGAATTCAAACTTTTAGACATGGTAAAAATGGAAATAGATCAACTATTATGCATATAATCATTCTGCGAAATTTGTTCAAAAGAATAGTGAAATTTCTCACTAGAAATAAGTTCATTATCTCAAAGCAATTTGCACATAATCATCTTCAGATTGTATCCGAAAAAGAGATTCAAAGGGAGCATCCCGTATAGGAATAATATAATATTACTATAATCTATAGCGCAAGCTTCCGTAACCAGGGAAATATTGAAGATAAACGAAGATCATATTTCCTTAAACAATTTCATAAAACAATTTCCTTTAAAAATTCATTTCTCAGGCTAGGGACCTTGGAATCCGATTTCGGGCATACGCTTAGGTCCCATATTTTTTTACGGCCCCTTCGGGACCGTCAAATCACAGGTCCGGATCCGTTTACCTAAAATATTGATCGAAGTCAAATTAACTCATTTTATAGCCAAATTTTACCATTTTTCACAGATTTTCATATTTAAACTTTTCGGCTACGCGCCCGGACTGCGCATGCAAATCGAGGTGGCTCTAAATGAAGTTTTCAAGGCCTCAAAAGCATAGAATTTAATTTAAAACAAGTGATGACCCAAACGGTCACCACATTCTCTACCTCTAAAACAACCATTCGTCCTCGAACAAAAGTACCTGAGTCGGGGAAAAGATGGGGATAACTGCTCCGCATATCGAACTCGGACTCCCAGGTTGATGCCTCAGCAGGCTGACCTCTCCACAACACACGAACAAAAGAAAAACTCTTCGACCTCAACTGACGAACCTATCGGTCTAGAATAGCTAATGGCTCTTCCTCATAAGACAAGTCCTTGTCCAACTGGACAGTGCTGAAATCTAACACGTGAGATGGATCGTCGTTATACCTCCGAAGCATGGACACATGAAACACTGGGTGCACGACTGACAAGCTCGGCGGTAATGTAAGCACGCGATTTTTGCCCTATATGAGAATTACTCCCAAAAATTTAAAATAAAATAGTTTTGGGTTGTGTGTGTGATTTTTGTGGATTCTGTGTTATTTTTCTTTTATGGTTGGTATTGGTCTGTGCGTGTTTGTTTGTTTAAATTAAGAAAAATATAAAATATAATACATTGGCATTGCAGCGAAGGATAATTAAGTTTTTATTACAATATGAAGAATCACAAAATAATAATGTATTTTTGCATTATTATGTCCGAGATTGTGTAATTTTTCCTTGATGTGTGTTTAAATTATCATTAGGAATTAATTAGTATTTGTAAATTGGTTTATGGTTTAATTTAGAATTTTAGTTTTTGAATTAAAAAAAAAAAGAGAAAAGCAAAAGAAAAAGCAAGAGAAAAAGAGTAAGAATTCGGATTGGGCCAGATCAAAATAACCCCAAAAAACTAGGCCCAAAAGCACCAAAACCAAGCCCAAATCATCCATTTACCCGGTCCAGGACCAGATCTGGTGGAGACACGCCAAACGACGCCATATTGGCGTTTATATTACGAATCGTCGATCAAATCAATTAGACAGCCCAGATCAGGCGTCTCTTTAATCCAAACGGTGTCGTTTTGATACGCCTGATCTAAACCGTCTGTCCTATTCAATCCAACGGTCCAGATCACCCCGTCTCCACCCGGTCCAGCCCCGACCCATTTCTCCGGACCGACCCAATCCCCCCACTTAACCAAACGACACCGTTTTCACTTAAGTGAACGATCCAGGCCGTTGATCTCGTTTGATCAAACGGCCATGATTAAATCCAAACCCCACTATATATTCCTAATCCCCTACCCCGCCCCCTTCCACA
>MU744415.1:12598-54405 GCA_026770625.1 Nicotiana glauca | reverse complement strand
CTCACTTGTCTTTGCACGAAAACTCTTCGTGTTTCCGGGCAAAGAGGGGCAGCTGTGAGCACGTGATTTTTGCCCTAAGCAAATTATTCCTAAAATCCAAACAAAATGATTTTTCAATTTTTGTTGATATTTTTGGCATTTTTGTGATAATTAGTTGCATAATAATTCATATTAAAAAATAAAAAAATATGCATATGCATTAGGATTTTTAGATTTACAATTTTAGTATTAATTCATTTTTTGAAACAATTTAAGGAAAATCAAAAAATAGCCTTTTTAGTGTTTTAATTGAAAATTACTATAAAATAGATATTAAATAAATTTTAGAATTTAATTAGCTTAACAATCAAATAAAATCATAAAATAAATAAAGTAGGAAAAGGAAAATAAAATACAAAATACAAAAGAAAAATAAAATAAAATAATAAAATACAAAAATACAAAAATACAAAAGGAAAATACAATGCAAAAATACAAAATAAAGGATTTGGGCTAATATAAGAATTGGACTAATTACTAGCCCAAAACAAAATGAAAATACTCGCCCAGACCCAAAAAATACTCGGTCAGTCCCCAGTCTTAATTCCAAACGACCCCGTTTTGGGGCCTTTTAAATCTGGACCGTTGAAATTAATGATCCAACGGTCATATAACCCAGTCCACCTAATAAATGAAACGACAACGTATTGTAACTTCAATCTGGGCCGCTCATTTGATTAATCCAACGGACGAGACTGAGTTTTCATTAAAGGCGAACAATGTCGTTTTAGTCTCAAAGGATCTGAGCCATTGATCTATCTTATCCAACGGTTCTAGATTAACCAAAGCTCTTTTTTAATATATCAAAAATATACACAAACCCTAAATCATTTTATTTTTTCTTCTCCCTCATCTCTCAGCCGCCCCCGTATTCTCTCTAGTCCCCGCCGGAACCCTACCGGCAAGAGACGACAACCATGCCAACCACCACCCAAATAACACCCCTGAACCGCCTCTCAACCCTGATCACACCCTTGTATCCCCCTTCCCTCGAATCCCTCTAAATCATCTCGAATATTCCAAAAAGTATCGCCGGAACCCTAATTCCGGCGAACACTACTTCACTCAAATCGCTCCAAGATCATACCAAAGCTTCCCCCTGACACCCTTAGCCCATTTTTGAAATCCTTGAGTCCTAGAAGTCACTGAAAAAAGCTCAAATCAAAATTCAAAGGTCTGCCAGCGACCAAAATCTAAGAAAACTGATATCCAAGGCCCCTGAAGTCCTGGAAAAGCTTTCAACTTAAAAAAAGAGAAAGAAAGAAGAAAAAGAAAAGTAGAAAGTCTGAAAAAAAAAAAGAAGCTAAGTTTCCTTTTCTGCATTTATTCCTTTTCTTGCATGTGTTCTAATTGTTACTTGTTCTTTTAGTTTTTGATTCGTTAACTAGGGTTATTGATTCTTGATTAGTAACAGTGTAATTTTTAGATATTAGTCTTAGGATTAACCAAATAGGTTCTGATAATTTTCAATATGGTTTTATTTGTTTGGTTTTGTGTCAATTGTTTGATTCTGATTATGTGAATTAATTTCTTTTAGTTAAACTCTGATATTGGTATTGTTAGTAAATTTTTAGGAGGTTAATTCGTATTAACAGTAATTAGTGGATTGGTTATAGCTGTGGACTTTGATAATTATTAGTTATAAATTAGTGTTAATTAATCTAATTACCTGAGTGGTTTTTTTAATTGATAAGCAATTGGCATATTTTGGTTATGTGTTAGATTTGTTTTAATAAGTAGGCTGTTATAATTGAAATTTTAATTCAGTAATATACAGGGGCAAAATGGTAAAAGACAGTAGGGTCAGTTGGTAAATTCAAGTAATTTTCAGGGTTAATTTGGAGATACAAAATGGGATATTGGTAATAAGCTTTAGGAGGTAGGGGTAATATGGGTACAAGAAAAAGGTAGTTTAGTGAATTCTGAATTGAAGTGAGGGCAAGATAGGAAATATACCAAGATAGAATGTTCTAGATGGGGTAACAGGTGTAATTCTTCATAAATAAAGGGTTAGTAATCGAATAACTAATAAAAAATAAGGACAAAATTAAAATAAAAGAGGGACTACTTTGTAATTAACAAAGTTTGATTTTCCCTCCCTTTTTAAATCTATAAATAGGCACCCATATAAGCCAACATGGAATGCTGCGGTGTGCAGCCCGATACCATCTTGAATTAATAAGTTCTGTTGTGGTGTGCATCCCGAAAATTTCTCTGAAAATTTAATAAGTTTAGCAATCTGAAAATTTCTCTGAAATAGTTCTGCTATCTTAGACCTCCATTTTCGAAATTAACCATTTTCAAAAGTCAAAAATACCAAAAACAGTAGAAAAGTTCAAAAATCTTACTGTTCCATTAGTTTTAAGTCAATTTGAAGGCTGTTTGGATGATTCTGATTGTTTCTATTGATTAAATATCATTGAGATTGTATTGAGTTGGTCGAGTATTGGTTTTTTGTTGATTTCTACCATTGCTGTGGTTAAAATCTGGTGGTGATTGAGGCTGTGATTGAGTTTGCTGTTTGATTGCTGTTGTTGATTGATTTCTAGAGATCTAATTCTCTTTTCTTCACGTTTTTCTCATCAGGTACATAACTTCTGCCTTCCCTGTTATAACTACATTGATGAATTGAAATGCAATTGAAGTGAAAACACGAGAAATATATTCATATTTAGATCATGAAGGCTGTTTAATTATTATTAATTTTGATCACATTAGTATAGATGTAGTATTAGATATGAAGCATGTATTTGATAGGAATAACTGAACTTGTATTGGACTATAAATATCGGACTGTCTTACTTTTCTATTAGATTAGAGATGATATTTGATTTGTAATAGTATTCTAATAGAACTTTAGAATCTAGTGAATTAGCCAAATACTGTTAGATTTAAAATAGTTCGAACAATTAGCTTATAAATAAATCTGGAAGCATGATACTGATTTCAGTGTACTTTGATTAGATTAGTCTAACTTTGATTGAAGAAGTTAATAATTAAAGTAACAATTTCAGATGTTTTTCAATGATAATAACATTTTCAGTAGTTCAATTTATGTCTGTTTTAACTTTAAAATTATGTTTTGCTTAGATCCTATTTCACTAATGTTTAGAAGTTACAGATAAATAGATAAACAAACGAATATGAACACGAAAATTTAAGGGTAGCTTCGTTAAATTCTGCAGTGTCACTGAATATACTTAGAATATTCATCACGTCTGGTTCAATATTTGTGTAAGTTTCAGATTAGTGTAAGGCCTACTGACCTGACGTGATTTGGGCTTCAGCTCACGCAACACTAGCCCAATTTATGTATTCAATTTAACGTGCGAAGGCCTGAATTTGTTTAAGGCCTATTACTGACAGATTTAAAACAATACACGCTTATTGGCCCTGATTGAGATAAAAATCTAAAAATATGTGCCTGAGTTTGTCTACACAATAAATAAAATGTTCATATAACAAATTAATTAGGGCTTTTTGCTTTGATTTAAGGACAAAAACAAATAAGGAATATAGTTTACTTAGGATTAGCCTTTAATAATATAAATGAGATGAGCCTTGTCAAAGGCAAAGAGTAAAATTGCAGGGGCCCTCAATAAATGATCAATTAAAAAAAATACTTAGAATTGGAAGGACCGTTTAGCGAATTTCACGGTCTTTCCCAAAGTTAACAAACACGTAGATGCTTTAGGTGCGGTTGATAATAATATTACTTTCCTAAATACGGGTGCACATTTATGTGACCCAAATCCAAATCTCAACGAAGTCAAAATGTGTTAAAAGCCACGGGCGTACTGGTACGGCGTAGTTCGAGATACATTTTCAAGACGTTGTAATTCTTGTAAAATATAAATAATAAATATAATAAAAGCGGGTTATTAATAGAAAGCACATAGAAATAGAATATATATGGAAATCAGATAAAATCAAATACGACAGTTGAGCGACCGTGCTAGAACCACAGAATTTGGGAGTGCCTAACACCTTCTCCTGAGTTAACAGAATTCCTTATCCGGATTTCTGGTTCGCAAACTGTTAACAGAGTCATATTTTCCTTGGTTCGGGATTCAATTGGTGACTCGGGACACCATTAATCTCCCAAGTAGCGACTCTGAATAAAATAATAAATAAATCCCATTCCGACTGTCCTTTAATTGGAAAAACTCCTTTACACCCTTCACGGGGTGTATTAAAACTTCGTAAAAAGGAGGTGTGACAAAGGTCTATGCCTCAGATAAAATGAAGTTAAATCTTCAAACAAGATGAAGTCATTAGCTTAGACGGTTTAATGGTCTTCGCTTCAGACGAAATAAATCTTTGGCCCAGACGGTGTAATGGTCTATGCCTCAGATAAAATGAAGTTAAATCTTCAAACAAGATGAAGTCATTAGCTTAGACGGTGTAATGGTCTTCGCTTCAAACGAAATAAATCTTTGGCCCAGACGATGTAATGGTCTATGCCTCAAATAAAATGAAGTCAAATCTTCAAACAAGATGAAGTCATTAGCTTAGACGGTGTAATGGTCTTCGCTTCAGACGAAATAAATCTTTGGCCCAGACGGTGTAAAGGTCTATGCCTTAGATAAAATGAAGTTAAATCTTCAAACAAGATAAGTCATTAGCTTAGACGGTGTAATGGTTTTCGCTTCAGACGAAATAAATCTTTGGCCAGACGGTGTAATGGTTTATGCCTCAGATAAAATGAAATTAAATTTTCAAACAAGATGGAATCGTTAGCTTAAACGGTAGAACGATCTTTGTCTCAAACGTTGAAAACTTTCACTTCGTACAAATTATTGCCTTTGCCTCGTATGAAGCGACGTCTTTGCCAACAAAAAAAAAGGAATCAAAAACATTAGAATAAAGAATTGAGGACCATGACCCTCGAAAAAAAATAGCTCCCATGATATATTTTATCTTGCTTGGCGGGTGGTGCAAGAATTACTACAAAGTATATATAAATATCTTTTGGCTCCACTCTTGGAAGATTACTGCCATGTCCATTAAAGTCTATAATGACACAATGATATAGACAAAGCTTATTATTGATTAAAACAAAACATGAATAGAACAGCAGCAAAAAATGACAGGGTACTTAGTCTACAATTTAAATAATGATAGAGGAGAAATTGTCTAAAAGAGAAACAAGCCAATCATTCAACAAAGATAATTCTGAGGACAAATGGCATTTTTTTTCTTATCACAAAGGGAAACACTAAGGGGTCGTTTGGTAGGATGCATTAGGTAAAATAATGCATGCATTAGTTTTGTGTATTAGTAATATTTTGTTTGGTACACTTTTTGAACCTATGCATTAGTTATGCAAGTATTAGTTATACACTCTATTTGGTATTATTCTATGCATAACTAATGCATAAGAAACTATGGCATTAACAATGCAATAGATTTTAATGCATGCATTAACTTAGTTAAAGATAAAATTATCCTTCAAAATTTATGCTTAATTAAAATATGTTATTATATCCCTAGTAAATAAACAAAATTTATGCTTGAAATAATCTAAAAAGTGATAAATATAATTATATCCCTAGTAAATAAATAAATACTTAGCATATTTTTTTTAATAAATAAATTAAGTTCTACACTACAATATATGTGGACAAATTAAATAATTTTTTAAAACTTTTTTTATACAAAAACATTCCTCAACATATGTTTTTACAAAAAGATAAAGTAATGGACTAATTATGAGGGTATTTTTGTAAACAAACAATTCATTTAGAAATTGTGCAATGTTTTAATACATCAAACCAAACAATAGATAAGAAATATCTCAGCATAACTAATGTCAGCATAACTAATGCAAGCATTACTAATACCAGCATTACTAATATATCATATTCAGTATTATTCTTATACACTCTACCAAACGACCCCTAAGTCTTACTTGTATCTCTTAGCCGTGATAGGAACAAAAAAGGATCGCCTTCTGAAGAAAAAAAAAGGGGAACTCTTATGCTCTTTTGAAATTGCACAGTAAAAAGAAAACGATGTCATGCTTCCATATTTATAGAGATGGAAATTGAGTAAGACACAGAGTCCTAGATAGAGATGGATATATTTATCCGATTCTACTTGATCTCAAATGATAAGCATATCAAGGATCCTAATTTGATTAGGAGATAGTCTCCCGGATAATAACTCTATCTATAATTCAAATTCTTAGATATGGGTTTACAATCTAGCTCAAATAAAATTTGCAGAAGCCTAACCTCACGTGGAATGATGCAAGTATTTCCTATAATCACGGAATTTTGCTATATTAAACAAAAGGGGGGACTCAGATGGCTTCTTATTTTTGGTTTTAAAAAAAAAGGATGCTAGGTAAGGGGGCATTTTGGAGTATTAAATTTGTGTCAAACACAAATTCTCACGTAATTCCTAAATAAGGCAATGATTGCCTCATACGTTTGATCAATCAACGTGTAAACAAAAAAAAAAAAAAACAAATTACTCGTTACTTCAAGCCTAATCTGCAAAGTTCACAACACGATAATTGTAAGCATTTAAATTTTATTGGATTTAAATCCATAAAATAATTTGGACCATAGTAAATTCAAAATATTAGTCCAAACAAATGTTGTGGATAGATTGGGCTAATTATTTAAATCCAATATATGTGTTGGGCTAATCCATTAAATTAGACTACAAATTAAATGATAAGCCCACTCCATTAGCTCAAGGTCCAAATGGCTATTAGCCCATCTTAAAGCCCAGACTCATGCCACGTGTCAAGTGATGTGGCAATCCAAGCCAAATAAATGAGCCAATGAAATCATGGCACGTGTCAAGTGATGTGGCAATCCAAGCCAAATAAATGAGCCAATTAAATCAAGATACATGCCAAGCGACGTGGCGATCCAAGACAAATAAATGAGCCAATGAGATCGCGCCACGTGTCAAGTGATATGGCAATCCAAGACAAATAAATGAGCCAATTAAATCATGCCAAGTGTCTGGATGGTATTGGTCAGTTCAAACGGACCAATCAAATCGCAGAGCCACGCCACCCCTTACAACTATAAATAGAGGTCTTCATAAAGCTAGAAGACACCAGAAGTGATAACAAGAAGCAAGCAGACAGCTCGTGGATCAAACACCGCAAATTTCTCTACAAACTACAAGTTCAAGCACTCAAGCTATAAGTTCAAGCTTCAAGTTCAAGTTCAAGAAAGCAAGTTCAAGATCAAGAACGAAGCCAAATCAAATACCAAGGCGTTCAAGATCAAATTACTTGTTCGTGATCAAGCACAAATTCAAGTTCAAGGAGGAGATTCAAGATCAAGCTTTACAAGCCCTTGAATCAAATCAAAATCAAGTTCATCAATATACTTTACATTCTTGAAGAATCAGAGGAATACCATAGAGATTGTAACACTTTCATTTATTGAAATCAAATACTACATTTGTTACGCAATTTTTCAGTCTTGATTATTTATTTTCTCGATGCAAAAATTTAATGTTACAGTCATTATTTATATCACTTTTTTTTTCTTACTAATAAAACTATGCACTCTTATTCATTTTTCTTATTTTATTTTCCTTTTTGTTGTAGTTATTTTTTCTTTTTATTATTTTATTCTTTTAGTAGTAACCCTCTCACCTTTTTTTTTTTACATTGATTTGGTAATTTTGGGGTATTTTTTAATTTTTAATTTTATTCTTTCCACCAAAATCTCTCCGTCCAAAATATTTTGTCACTTTTATTCCTTTTTATAATTATTTTTCATCTTAATTTTTTCTATTATTTTCAGTAAATTCTTCAGGTGAACCTATTACTCCCTCTGTTCCAGTTTATGTGTATTTATTTTCTTTTTGGTCTGTTCCAAATAGAATAACCCCTTTCTAAATTTTGAAACAATTTAGCTTAAACTTCTCATTATTCCCTTAATGAGAAGCTTTTATAACCAGACAAATACTGTTGACTCCTTTCTATCTTGTTTAGGACCACAAATTCTAAAAATCTTCATTTTTTCTGAAACTTTGTGCCTAGTCAAACAGGTTCACATAAATTGGAACAGATGGAGTATCACTTTCTTTCACTTTTGTTTCTACGATGTAACTCTTTTGATTCTTTTAATTTTTTTATTTAATATTTGTAGATATTTTATTTTGCATTTTCTAAGAAATTTTAGATTTTATTTTTTAAATTAAAATCTGTTTGTTCAACATCTGCCACTTTTTTTCCTTATAATTATTATTTTTTCCTATTATTTTTCAGTAAATTTCTCTATTAAAATTTTATCACTTTATTCTACTTTTATTTTTGTTTTTGTTCTTTCTAGATATATAACCTAGTTAGTATTGTAATACTTCTACACAATTATAAATCGTTAATAGTTATCGATAGTTATAGTGTCATTCTTTTTATTTTGTAGACGACCTTTTTTTGTTGTTGCAATTTTTAAAGAAATTAAGATTTTTTTTGTTGCATAATTAGCATTTTTAACATTTGTTTTGCTCTTTCTAGTTAATTCGATGAATCCTAATATTTTGTATATTATGCTAATTATGGTATACAAATATGTAGTGTACTAAGATATTAAGAGTATCATGATTCAACCGTAATTGTGATATACCAATATGCAGTATACCAAAATTTTTGGGTGTACCGTTTACTGTATTCTAAAAAATTACCCTATGATTTTACACTAATTATGGTATACCAATGTACAATATAGTAAAGAATATTAAGAATACCAGAATGTAACGACTCAACCGGTCGATTTGAGTATTATAGCCTGTTCCCCCAATTATTACTTATTCCATGTTTGTTTGTTATATGTGACGTGCCGTGGTGGTTGATTTGGTTCCGGGGATGTTTCAAAATAAATTGGGACACTTAGTCGCAAGGTTGGAAGCATAAGTTGAAAGAGTTGACCAGATGTCGGCTTATGTATAAATAACTTCGGAACAGAGTTTTGACGATTTCGATAGCTCCGTATGGTGATTTTGGTCTTAGAAGTGTACTCGTATATTGATTTGGAGGTCTATAGATGATTTCGGCTTGAATTGGCAAAATTTAAGTTTGTAGAGTTAAGAGGTTTGTCTGAGAGTTGATTTTGTTTTTACCAGTCTCAGAATTTGGTTTTGGAAGTTGGAATAAGTCTGTTGTGTCATTTTTAACTTGTGTGCAAAATTTGAGGTCAATTGGAGTTGGTTTGATAGGTTTCGGCATTGATTGTAGAAGTTGGAAATCCATTAGTTTCAATAGGCTTGAATTGAGTTGCGATTTATGTTTTTGATGTTAGTTGATGTAGTTTGAAGCCTTAGCTAAGTTCGTATGATGTTTTGAGATGTGTTGGTATGTTTGGATGGGGTCCTAAAGGTCTCAGGAGTGATTCAGGTTGATATCAAAATGAGTTGTGGACTTAAGGAGTTGCCGATCTGCTGCTGGTCTGGTGCGATCGCACCTGTGAAGGATTGGTCACTGGTTGTGCGACCGCAGAAGCGAGCATGGGATTGTAGGAGCAGTCTCCGAAGTCACAGGTGCGAGGTGTTTTTTGCATATTCAAACCCGTAGATGGTACGAGTCTCCGAAGATGCGGATTTTGGCAGATAGGGATGGACTCGCATAAGCAAATTGAAATCTACAGGCACGAATGCACGGGAGCGAGGAGTGGACCGCAGAAGCAGTCTCACAGGTGTGAGTCTTGGGCCTTTGTTGCAATTGGTCAGGCTCTTAAGTGACTTCCGCAAAAGCGGAGCCGCAGGTGCAGTTGGGACTCTGCAAGAGCGAAAATGGCTGGGCAGATATTTAAAAATCGAGGGTTTGAGCCTTCTTCTCATTTTGAGAGTTTTGGAATGCGGACTTAGGCTTTTTTTGAAAAGATTTTCACCTAGATTGAAGAGATAAGCAATTTTTGATCATATTTACTTGTTAATGTTGAAAACCCATTGATTTTTACGCCTATATTATGTGTTTTTAAGGTGGAATTTGAGGAAAATTTGTGAAACTTTAGAGACTGAATTTGGGGATTTGAGTAGCGATTTGAGGTCAGAATTTGGTGATTTTAGTATGGTTAGACTCGTTGTTGAATGGGTGTTCGGATTTTATAAATTTTGTAAAATTTCGAGATGTGATCCCGGAGTTGTTTTTTGACATGATTAAAGAACTTAGCTTTATCTAATGGAAATTATTCTTATAGCTTGTATTAATTGTATTTAGTTCTTTGTGGATAGATTCAAGTCATTTGGAGGTCGATTCGTGAGGCAAGGTCTTGTTGGAGTAGAGGTTTGTGTCGTTTGAGGTAAGTAGAACTTCTAAACTTCAAACTGAGGGTATGAATCCCCGAATTATGAGTTATATGATTGGTGTTGAGGTGACGCACATGCTAGGTGATGGACGTGTGGGCGTGCACCGTGGTATTTGTGACTCGGTTGATTATGTGGAACTGTGTAGTTACCCAATCTTGTTGCTAATCATGTAATCTCCATGTGTTAGAAAAATTGGGCTGTGATCCATGTTAGAAATCATGATTAGGCTATATGCTAGTATTGTTGGAACCCACAAAGATAATTTTTGCTGTTGAATTATTTGCTTAAATTGCAATTATGTACTCAGTCACATCTATTTTTTGCATATCATATCTCAGTCTTTATTGCCATTTACTGTTACATCATATTATCATTGTTTGGGCTGATTTTCTTGAGATTTGTGAGCAGAGAGATTGATGACTGAGTGAGGTCGAGGGCCTAATTGTGAGTGATATTTATGGATCGGGATGCACACCACAACAGAACTTATTAATTCAAGATGGTATCGGGCTGCACACCGCAGCATTCCATGTTGGCTTATATTAGCGCTTGGGCACGATCCGCCCCTCCGGAATCTGGCATACCAGCAATGAGCGCAGGTACTGTTAAGTGATGAGTGCGAGTGCCGAGTAATTTAGAGTGTTGAATGATTGTGAGTGCTTAGTGATTAAGCTTCCTAAGTGAGGTTGAATACTCCGAGAGCATGAGTATATGAGTTTATTACTGTGTTGCTATCATGACCCCAACCCCGGTCGTGATGGCGCCCAACACAACTGCTAGACAAGCCCGACCAATTTCACTCTCAACCCGAGCATAAAGCTCAAAACCATTTGTTTGAAAATCGTTAACAGCGTTTAAACTAGAAGTCTAACTGATAGATAGAAATAAATCTAAAAATCAACAATACTGAACAACCTCCCAAAGATCTGGGGGTCATGAGTCAAGAGCCTCTACCAGAATAGCATAAATATACTGTAAAATAACATAGTCTGAAGTACACGGAAAAAGTCAAATAACAGGGAAATAGGAGAGAAGTCGGGTCCTGCGGGCGTCAGACAGCTACCTCGACAACTTCGTGTAAAGGCCCTGAAGAACAGCAATAAGCTCAGATAGCTCCTGGAGTACCTGAATCTGCACACAAGGTGTAGGGAGTAAAGTGAGTACTTCCAACTCAGTGGTAATAGACATATATAATGTCTGACAGTGGGAAATCCCAACATATAGCACAAAGTAAAGCTAGGAACAGTACTCCTAGCTTTTAAACATCGTTTCGGAAGGGGTCTCGTGGGCCCCACGTATAATTCGAAGTGAATCCGGAACCAATTGGACTTTGTCTCCATTGCTGAAGCAACTGGTTTTCTACCGATCTGGTTTCCTCCAACGCATTCGCGAAGATTTTTCCGCGATCATGTAGAGTTTTTAGGGGTTGCTGGAATATATAATCACATTTCGACCCCAGTAATTTTGTTGTTCACGCGATTTTACACCACAACGGTGCCCAGTAAGTGACAATCCTAACCTCAATTGAGTAATGACGAGGTCGGATCGGGGCCCTACTATTATATATATGTATAATAAAACAAGACAGAATGCACGTGTCCTCACCGTCTGTGAGAGAATATAAGACATAAGTTTAAAATTTCAAAGTCAACAAATTTCACACGACAAGGAATCAAATGAAGTGAAATTTTGCTAACAGTTCCATAGCCTCCCGAAGACAAGTACAGACATCTCTGTACCAATCCGCGAGACTCTAGTAAATCAGTTTGTGACTCACGACACCTATGAACTTAAAAGATGTGATACCAACTTGTCATTTCCCAAATTCTTCCTTCGTGAATTTGTCATGACGGCACCTAGTCTCTACGACTAGGTAAGCCTAAAATTTCGTGAAAATAAAATAAATAAAACTTAAAAGCTAATAAATAACAGTAACAGATGATTTACATAAGCAATTGAGATGCTGCTCGGCATATACAATAATCACTCTCGAGATGTACACAACTCTACCAAGACCCGGAACACCGTAAGTCACAAGCTTTTAAGATCTTTGTCAACTGTTCTACACATCTGTACTAGAATAAATAAAATGGAAGCAACATCAGAAAGGATAGAAGGGGACTCCGAGATCTGCGGATGCAGACGTACCTTGAAGTCTCTGAAATGTCAGCAATTGTGCAACTAAAAACGAGGCTGGTAGGAGGTACCTGGATCTGCACGTGAAAAAAATGTATAGGAAAGGGCACGGGTACACCACAACGGTGCCCAGTAAGTGACAAGCCTAACCTCAATCGAGTAGTGACGATGTCAGATCGTGGCCCTACTGTTATATATATAAAATTAAACAAGACAGAATGAAAGACGAGGCTAGGGGTTGAGGTAGGTTTTAACTACGCGTTCGCGTGACTTGGGACATGTTGCGTAGGAGGAGGCAACTTGTTCATCTTGTTCACGATTGGGTTCATGCAATCGCGAAGTGTATTTCATTAATCTAGGAGAATTTGTTCTACCCGATTGCAAGTCTTTGTCTGCGATTGCGATAGAGGGTGACTGGGCAGCAGAATAAAATTTGAAAAACGTCTCATTTTTCATAATTTAGGCTTAGAGAGCTTGGCGTGAGGCGATTTTTCTAGAGTTTTTCAAGGAAATCGTTAGAGTAAGTGATTCTAAATCGAATTCGACTATATTTCATGAATCTATTGCTATTTTCATAATCTAATTAGTGATTTGAGTTGGAAATTTAGAGAAAAATTGTGAAAACTTCCTAGACTAAATTTTGGGGTTTCGAAGGGCGATTTGAAGTCGAATTTGAGTAATTCTTATATGGTTGGACTTGTGATCGAATGAGTGTTCGGATTTTGTAATTTTGATCGGGTTTCGAGACATAAGCCTATGTTGACCTTTTAAGTTGACTTTTTATTTCATTGCAAAGATCGTAATTTTGTTGTTCAAAATAGTTTCCTATAGTTTATATTTATGGTATGAAGTTGTTTTGGCTAGATTCGAGCCGTTCGGAGTTGGATTATCGAGGAAAAGGCCTACTAGTGAATTG
The DNA here is from genome assembly GCA_026770625.1 of Nicotiana glauca. NCBI lineage: Eukaryota > Viridiplantae > Streptophyta > Magnoliopsida > Solanales > Solanaceae > Nicotiana > Nicotiana glauca. The sequence continues at coordinate 41,033 of MU744415.1, read as the reverse complement.
AATTAGCGTGTTTTGAGGTAAGTGTCTTGCCTAACTTTGTGTGCGGGAATTGCCCTTAGAATTGGTGTTTTTTTGTGATAATTGTGATGTTGGAAGCCGTGTACGCAAGGTGATGAATGTTTACCTGGGCTAAATGTGGGAATTTACCAATTTTAGCTACGTGAATTCCTTTCATGCCATAATTGAGTTATCTTATCATGTTATATTCATCATTATTAGTCTATTTTCACATGTTCTACTTGTCTTATCTCTTACTTGTTAATTACTCTACATGTTTAGTCGATGTTTTGCTTCCTTTATTCTATATTTATTATTTATCGATTGAATTCTTTACTTGAAGTTGCTATTCTTGGAATATCTTGTTGTTGAAATTCGTATTGAGTTATAAGGGCCGTTATTCATATCGAGGCAACGTGTTAAGTTATGAAATACTGTTCTCATTGAGTTATTCACTTTCGATTGTTATTATTGATACTTTTGTACATATTTGTGGTTGAGCCATGTACTACTTGTTGTGAAAATACTATTGTTATTGGTTTCCTGGCAAGTTGTTATATTGGCACTTGAGGTGTGATTTTTGATACATTGTGATATTGATACGCATGCGGTGGTATAATAATTTGGGGTTGAAAAGCATGCGGTGAGATAATGTGGACTTGATACACGTGTTGCTAGTAGAGGAACTACTTGAAGCCACGTGGTGTGACAAGATGGGCTAAAACGCAGATGCTACTTCGGGAAAAATAATTTTCAAAATTAAATGCAAGGATCCCGCGGTGATATTAGGAAAGATTGTGAATTATTCTTGTGATTTGAGACTATGAGGCGGTACCTTGGTAGTGACTTTTGTTGGTATTTCTCTATTACTTCACTTGTGTTTAGTTGCTTTGTTTCCTTAGCAATACATTCCTTGTCTTCGTTACTTGTTTCATTTCCATAGTCATTATTATTGCACTATAAAATTACTCATTCTGTCTCTTATTTATTCTAGTATGGCCTTGACCTGACCTCATCACAACTTTACCGAGGTTAGCTTGGCACTTACTGGGTACTATTGTGGTACACTCATTCTACGCTTCTGCACATCTTTGAGCAGATCTAGGTACCTCCTACCAGTCCACGCATCAGTGAGTTGAGTTCATACTTGGAGAGTTCAAGGTACACCTACCCGTGTCCGCAGGCCTCAGAGTCACCCTATATCTATTTCTATATCTTCTTTCTTTTATTAGATCAATTGTATAGGGATGATTATGACACCATTGTAGAGCTTGTGACTCGATATCACCAGGTTTTTGGGGAAAATTGTATATGCTGAGTTGTAGAGTTTTCTTACTTAAAATTGTTGAGTATTTGAGAGTTATTTGTTATTTCAATCATATTCCGCATGTTTTTTAAACTTACCTTATCTGAGAGACTAGGTACCATTAGAACATTCGTGATGTTTAGCTTAAAGTATATATATTCGTATGTATATCGCCTCATATCTTACTTTTGTTTCATGGATTTAAGATGTGATATGTATCAAATTATGTTAATTTGATGTGTTTTCATGTGTAGGAGTGATCCGGGAGAAATCGGGGGCGGAATGTGTGAAACTAGAGCTAAAACGGACAAAAAAATGGAAAATGGGACATTTCAGTGCTGCAGGTGGCGCCCAGCCCTACCTCTGGCGCCAAAAACAGTAGCAAAACTTTAACAGCACCGTGGAGTGCGCCCGGTGCCAGCCAGGGCGCCAGTGGCATGAAAGTTGTCCAAATTCGCCCGGGACACGGTTATTTTGGTCCTATACCTACCCAACGCGTATAAAAGCAAGAATAAACTTATTGGTGAAGGAGAGACGCCAATTTGGAGGAAAAATACACACGAGAAACATCCGAGAGCAAGAACATCTTAGATTTCTTCATCGTTTCTAGTATTTTCAATTATTCAAAACTTATACAATTGTTTGCTAGTATCATGAGTGGCTAAAAACTCATTGTTCTGGGGGTTGTGATTTAGCCACAAATATTGTTGTTTAACGTTGACTCAAACTTGATTACAATTTACTAATATATGGTTGTTTCTTCAATTCTATGATTAATTGCTTAAATTTCTGGACAACAGTTAGGTTTTATTTACTATCTATGCTATGCTTGGGAAAGCCGTGTTTAGATTAGAGAAGAATTGAAGAGAGCATGATCTTAACCCTTAGGGGAAGGGGCGGATTTGTGGTTAGGATAGGAATATACCGAATCACCGTGCTTGATTAAATATCATAATCTTAATGCATTCTTAATAGATTGATTTTATAGGAATATAGATGTTAATGTATTTTGAATAGACGGGTAGTACTTCGGGAGAAGGCTATGAGAGCAATTATCGATTAATTAGCAACCATGAGTGAATTATATGAGAAGGAGGGTTAACAAGAACACAATAGGATTGGTGAATCGATCACAACCCTGTAATATTTGTCTCTATTGAATACATAACAATCATTTTACTGCTTGATAATTTAGTTATTACTTAGAATTGTAGTTTAGTATAATCACACTCTTGAACTCTAATTTAGCTTGACTAAATAACAATATTGGTGAGTAGTGAGTAGTTGATATACGTCTCTGTGGCTTCGACACTCGACTTATTATTTTATTATTTGTACGACCACGTATACTTGCATGTGCGTTTGGAGCAACAAGTTTTTGGCGGCGTTGCCGGGGACTTAAAAATTAGCTACTTTACTGGCGTAAGCTTTTATTAGTCATTTGTTCGAGTTTTAATTTTTAGTTTACCTTGTTTGTGTTAACACATGCTCTTCTCTTGAATGCGGAGGTGTAGAAGCGCAAACAATCTTCTTCCTCTTGATCCTGAAATTGAACAAACACTTCACATAGTGAGGAGGGAAGTCGAAGCTAGAACTAGAATAGAAAGAGATTTGGACATCGTAGTTCAACCACAGCCAATAGAGATGGCAGGTAATGCAAATCGTGCTGTAATAGAAGCCGCAAGGCCCAATCTTGCTCATATGACTCAGGCTATTTTGAAGCCTGAGATCATAAGGCATTTTGAACTCAAACAGTACATGGTACAGCTAATTCAGTCCACATGGAAATATGTGGGTCTATATCATGAAGATCCACAGAGGCACATTCAAAATTTCTTGGAAATTACGGATACCTACAATTGTCCGAACGTTTTCAAGGACTATGTTAGGCTGACACTTTTTCCCCTTTCATTGCTGGGGGAAGCTAAGGAATGGTTGCAGAAAGAGCCCGCGAACTCAATTCACACTTAGGATGATCTAGCAAGGAAATTTTTAATCAAGTTTTTCCCCATTAAGAAGACAAAGTCATTGAGGAGTCAGATTCTTGGGTTCCAACAATGGGATGGCAAGACACTTCGTCAAGCTTGGGAAAGATACAAGAAGCTACTTAGAGATTGCCCGCACCACTGTCAGATTGACGAGGTATTTTGACACACTTTTGTTGACGGGATAGATGAGGCCTCAAAGATGAATCTTGATTCGGCTTGTGGGGGTAGTTGCATGGCAAAACCGTATATTGAAATCCAAATTTTGCTAAATAACTTTACTACTAATGATCATAACTGGCAAGGAGATGGGGTTTCACGGAAGGCAATTAAACAGAAAGCAACTGGGTTGATTGAGCTTGATGACTTCTCAACCATGAGAGCTGATATAGCAAAATTGGCAAATCAGCTGAATAGAATGACAATGCAACAAACACAATAGATGCACATGTACAACAAATGTCTCTTTGCTGCGAACTATGTGGTGAAAATCATATGAGTGACATGTGCCCTACGAATGTTGAATCTATATACTATGTGGGGAAACAAAGCAGGGGTCCAATGAAGCAGAATGCACAATATGGGAAAACTTACAATCCAAATTAGAAGATCATCCCAACTTATCATGGGGTGGAAATCAGCTGAATCAGAATCATTATAGAACCAAGGAAATTTCAATCAACCTCAGAAGCAACCTCAAAAAATAGAAGAGAGTACGAATGATTTGTTGAAGAAGTTATTGCTTGACAATCAACAGCTTAGGACCGATTTCAAAAATTTGGAGCGCCAAATGGGACAACTTGCCAGTGCTCAAAATACCAGACACAGTTGAGGCTCTTCGAAGTGACATTGAAGCTAATCCTAAGGCATCCCTTAATGCCGTGTCGTTGAGGAATGAGAGACAAGTAGAATAAGTTTAGCCGAAAAAGAGGAAATAAGTGACTTTTAATGAGAGGTAGCCACTATAGAATCAACATCAAAAAAATCTAAGGAGTCCGAGAAGCCAGTTGGAGAGGCGGTGGCTGAGCAACCCCCACCAGTGGTTGCAAGGCCACCACATCCGCTCCCTCAACGATTGCAGAAAGTTAAGGATAACGCCGCGTATAAAAAGTTTCTTGATATTTTGAAGCAGGTGCAGATTAATATTCCATTGATTGGCATATTACAGGAAGTACCCAAATATGCAAAGTAAATCAAGGACATAGTGGCAAATAAAAGGACGCTGACCGAGTTCGAAACCACAGCACTCACTGAGGAGTGTAGCTCAAGAATTCAAAGCAAGTTACCTCAGAAATTGAAGGATCCAGGTAGTTTCACTGTCCAAATCTCAATTGGTAAACATACATTTGGGCGAGCCTTATGTGAACTTGGAGCGAGCATCAATTTGATGCCACTATCTGTGTTTAAACAATTGGGGTGGGGTGAGCCGCACCCAACAACGATAATCTTACAGCTAGTTGATCGCAACCTTGCTCATCCTGAACGAATGATTGAAGATGTGCTTGTTCAAGTGGGGTCTTTCATATTCCCTGCTGATTTCATTATCCTGGACTACGAGCCTGATCAAGAAATCCCATTTATTTTGGGGCATAAATTCTTAGCTATGGCCCAAGCTATTATCGATGTTTGTGAAGGAAAGATGACGATGAGAGTAGGCAATCGAGTGGAGGTATTCAATATTTATAAAAAACTCAGGTTGACAGCCCACTATGAAGAGCTATCTATGATCTCTGTAGTGGAAAGTGATGTTAAATCATTAGTGCCCTATATGAGCCATGTAGATCCTGTTGAACGAGTATTGATTGGGGATGAAGAAGATAGTGAAGTTGAAATGATGGGAGAAATGAGAAAGTACTGGATATGTCCTGCAGTTATGTCCATGGTTTGGAAAATTGGTGGAGTTGGATAGGCCTTCACTCTGATCCCTCCTAAGCCATCTATTGAAAAAGCTCTGAAGCTAGAACTTAAGCCCCTTCCAGCACATCCGCGCTACGCTTATTTGGGAAACTCTAAGACAACGTCTGTGATTATCTTGTCCAGCTTGACTAACACTCAAGAAGAAAAATTGCTCAAATTACTCCGCGAACATAAAAAGCTATTGGGTTGACTATTACTGACATCAAGGGAATTAGTCCATCGTTTTGCATGCATAAAATCTTCTTGGAGGATGGACACCGCCCTAGCGTGGAGCAGCAGAGGAGGTTAAATCCCATTATGAAAGAGGCTGTGAAAAAGGAAGTAATCAAGTTGCTCGATGCAGGTTATCATCTTTCTTATTTCTGACAGCAGCTGGGTAAGCCCGATTCAATGTGTGCCCTAAAAAGGGGGATGATGGTGATTGAGAATGAGAAAAATGAGCTAATTCTTACTCGCACTGTGACGGGGTGGAGAGTCTGCATTGATTACAGAAGGCACAATAAAGAAACCTGCAAAGACCACTTCCCACTTCCATTCATTGACAAAATGTTGGACAGATTAGCCGTGCATGAATATTATTGCTTCCTTGATGGTTATTCGGGATACAACCAGATTGTCATATTCCCAGAGGATCAGGAGAAAACCCATTTTACTTGTTCTTATGGCACTTTTGCTTTCAAGCGAATGCCATTTGGTCTTTGTAATGCACCAACAACTTTCCAGAGATGCATGATGGCTATTTTCACTGATATAGTGGAAAAATTTGTGGAAGTGTTTATGGATGATTTTTCAGTCTTTGGGTCATATTATGATGATTGTTTGAGGAATTTAAGCAAGGTGCCGACTCGTTGTGAAGAAACAAATCTGGTACTGAATTGGGAAAAGTACCATTTTATGGTACAAGAAGGCATCGTGTTGGGTCATAGAGTATCTAGGAGCGACATTGAATTTGATAAAGCGAAGATGGAGGTGGCTGAAAAATTAACTCCACCTATTTTAGTGAAAGGTGTCCAGAGTTTCTTAGGATACGCAGTCTTCTATCGGCGCTTTATTAAGATTTTTCTAAAATTGCTACTCCTTTGTGCAGGTTGCTTGAAAAAGATGTAACTTTCAACTTTGTGGGCACCTGCCTCAATGCATTCGAAGAACTCAAAAAAAAGTTGGTGTCTGTTCCCATTATTGTGGCACCTAATTGGTCCCTACCATTCGAATTTATGTGTGATGTGAGTGACCATGCTATTGGGGCAGTGCTAGGCCAGAGGAAGGACAAGGTGTTTTATTCCATCTACTATGCGAGTAAGACTCTTGATGATGCATAACTGAACTGCCCCACCACTGAAAAGGAGTTGTTAGCTATTGTTGGGCCTTTGAGAAATTTCAGGCATACTTGGTGGGAACGAAAGTCATATTCCATACCGATCATGCAGCAATCAGGTATGTATTTACAAGAAAAGAATCTAAGGCTAGATTGATGTGCTGGGTTTTGTTATTGCAGGAATTTGATGTAGAAACATGTTGCGACCATTACACTCACGCAAGTGCACGTGATCGTCAAGTAATAAAGTAGTGAGTAGAGTATCATTCCCTCGAAGACTTATGATCAACTATTGACTGATTCAAACCCAATTACTTAATTTATTCAAGAGATGTACCACAAAATAGAGATATACTTATTTTCTACCTAAAGTATCAAGAAGTAATCTAACTAAAACAATCAACCAAGTGAATAGCAGTTTCAATTAACAAACAATATGAGAAAATATTCCACGGTCACATGCTTGTTAACAATCGTGTTGTGTTCTTAGTTTAAGATGACTAATCAATTTATCTGGGTTATTGATTCACAAGGTTTATATTACTCGTATGAATCTGTCGAATTCTTACTTGCCTATTCAAGTTAACTCAATGCCTATATTTCTATGGAATTAAGATTAACAAGAACGCATTTACAATTCTTGTATTCTAACCAAGCAAGGCAATTGGGTATATGTCTATCCCAATTGCAAATCTGTTCCCCGAGGCCCGGGTTCAAGAACCTGCTCTATTTAACTCTATATGCAACCTAGAATTCCCACTTTCGAGTTCAATTCTAGATTCGTAGATAGTGCTTCACTGTTAGCTACCCAGCAAAATAATTAATAACAAAATTAAGTAAATGACCCAATATGATAAACCAACGTTGTCAAATTAAACTTCAAACAACAACAATCATGTTTTACCCATGACCCAAGAATACTTGGGTTTTTAGCTACTCATACTCATACAAATATCAAAAATAATAATCTTAAACATACTATAAACAAGCAACAAGAAGAAAGTTTGAAAGAATCTTTTAATTGTTGCTCCAAGGTAGTATATTTCCCTTCCTTTCTTAGCTCCAAGAGACTTCAATGGCTTCTTCTCTCTAAAAATCTGATCTCCTTTCAATAATGGAGGTTTACTTTATGTAAGTTGAGTGGATCCCCTCAGATTTCCCATTTTACCCCTCAATAATTCACTTCCCAGATAGAAACGCGCGAAGTATCGCGCGAACAATGAACTTCGCGCGTTTCTTCGTGCGATCAAGGCAGAAAGTTTTCCAAAACGCGCGAAGTTCCGCGCGAACTTTATACTTCGCGCGTTTGGGAATTCGGTAAAATTCAGAACATGAAAGTTGTAGCCCTTTTAAATAGCTATCCATCAATATATTATGGAGCCCAAACGGAGTTCTGAGTAAAAAGTTATGGGCATTTTACTAGACAATGTGTCGTATGCCTACTCAACTCATTGTTTTGTTCTCCGGACTTGCGTTGTGACCCCCGAACACGATTCCAACTTGATTTATTTAGCTTTTACTCAGACTTCAAAGCCTCAAATTACTCAAATTCATTCCGAATTAATTCTTAAGTTGGAAACTCTTCCTGCAAGGCATAAATCATGAATTTAGTACAATTCATAATCATTTAAGCTCAAATCATTGTGAAATGCAATACTTATAGTGTTGTTACAATAACTAAAACATGAGTTTTTAGTCTATGATCAACACCCCACACTTAAACCATTGCTCGTCCTCGAGTAATTAACGTACACTTCACATAAGGACGATCTTTTTATCAAACAATTTCTTATAACAACACATGTGGACACTTAGGTACCAATTCATAATACTTCTACCTCAAGACATGATTCCAAAGTGCCACGCATTTTTATAACTTGCTTACTTACTCTAACACAAGGGTCAAAACTTTTCTTTGCTTTTACAAATCATGTGCCCTCCCACAAATAATATAGACTAGTTCCTCTGAAAATAATAATCAAGAATATTTAGGAACTCAAAATAAGAAGAATTAACTCACTCTCAAAATTGAAATTCATGTGCAACAGATGACATATCATATGCTTGCCCCTAGTATAATACTCTACTAATTGAGCTTATTCAGTCAAGGATCAAGTAGGACTTTAGTTGGCTGTAATGTAGGCTAAAAAAAAAGGTGTGAAAAATATAGAATGTAGTAACTACACCTCCTTGAATACTTCCATACATACAACATATTTCATAATTTCAGCATCACTCCTATGTTAAACCATCTCCAACATTTTTGAGATTTTACATACAAAAAAAAAATTCCATTCTCTTCAAGCACCTTAGGTTAGAGAATGTTACTATTGAACTTTCACGCGAACTTTATACTTCGCGCCTTTGGGAATTTGGTAAAATGCAGAACATGAAAGTTGTAGCCCTTTTAAATAGCTATCCATCAATATATTATGGAGCCCAAACAGAGTTCTGAGCAAATAGTTATAGGCATTTTACTAGACAATGTGTCGTATGCCTGCTCAACTCATTGTTTTGTTCTCCGGACTTGCGTTGTGACCCCCGAACACGATTCCAACTTGATTTATTTAGCTTTTACTCAGACTTCAAAGCCTCAAATTACTCAAATTTATTCCGAATTAATTCTTAAGTTGGAAACTCTTCCTGCAAGGCATAAATCATGAATTTAGTACAATTTATAATTATTTAAGCTCAAATCATTGTGAAATGCAATACTTATAGTGTTGTTACAATAACTAAAACATGAGTTTTTAGCCTATGATCAAAACACGAGATCGAAAGGGGATAGAGAACCAAGTAGTTGACCATCTATTAAGGTTGGAAAATCACGACCAAGTGGAAGAGGGTGGCCAAATTAAAGAAGTGTTTCCTGATGAGCAACTTTTTGCTATCAGCTAAGACCCTCCCCCATGGTACGCAGACTATATGAATTATCTTGTGAGTGGGGTACTTCCTCCTGAAACTGAATCTGAAGCTAGAAAGATGTTTCTACATGATGTGAACTTCTACTATTGGGATGAACCATATTTGTACAAGCAATGTGCTGATCAGTTGATGAGGAGATGCATTCCATAAAAGGAGGTGGAATTAGTGTTGTATGATTGTCATGTATCACCTTATGGGGTCCATCATGGAGGAGATAGAACAACGACAAAGGTATTGCAATCCGGTCTCTTTTGGCCAACTTTATTCAAGGATGCCCATGCATTTGTTAAGAAGTGTGACCAATGTAAGAGAATAGGAACAATCACAACGAGGCATGATATGACTTTGAATAACATCGTGGAAGTTGAGATTTTTGATGTGTGGGGGATAGATTTTATGGGACCATTCCCATCGTCCAGAGGAAACAAATACATTTTGCTAGCACTTGACTACGTGTTGAAATGGGTGGAGGCAATTTCCTTTCCAACAAATGATGCCATGGTGGCAGCTGTGTTTGTCAAAAAGAACATATTTTCGAGGTTTGGGACCCCACATGCCTTAATTAGTGCTGAGGGGACTCATTTTTGCAATCGGTTGTTGTATAACCTGCTAGCCAAATATGGAGTTTTCCACAGAGTTGCTACAACATATCATCCTCAAACATGTGGACAAGCTGAAGTGTCAAGCAGAGAAATCAAGCAAATATTAGAGAAGACGATGAGTATGAATAGGAAAGATTGGGCTGCAAAATTAGATGATGTCTTATGGGTGTATAGAACTCCATATAAAACACCAATTGGGGCGTCCCCTTATAAGCTTGTTTATGGGAAGGCATGTCACTTGACCGTTGAATTGGAACACAAGGCATACTGGGCCATTAAGAAGCTGAAGATGGACCTTGAAGCCGCGAACAAGAAAAGACTTCTGCAGTTGGATGTGTTCAAGTTGCACTCTAATGAAAATGCTAAGCTTTATAAAGAAAAGACAAAAAGATGGCATGACAAGCATATCAAGCCGCCTCACTTCGAGCCAGACCAACAGGTATTATTATTCAATTCTAGACTAAGGCTATTTCCTGAAAAGCTAAAATCGAGATGGTCAAGCTTAGGGGTGTGCATTCAAATCGGCTTATAGATAAATCGAATCGATTATTTATTATTGGTTTATCGATTTTGATTTTGATTTTGAAATGTTTCTTATCGAGTTATCGATTTTGATTTCGATTTTGTCCTCTTCGGTTATCGGTTTATCGATAAACCGATAAGATATACTAATTTTTTTTAAACCCTTATTCTATAATACCCTTTCCTTTACCCTAAGTCCATAACCCTATTATTTCATCTACCACATTTAAGGAATGATCATATTTAAATCTCAAGGGAATGAATTTCAAATTAATGAAAAATAGAATTATCCGTGATGATGTATTTTTTTATACCGTTGGAGTGTTGGTGGCATACATTTGATCCCTTAATTTAGTTTCATTGCATGTGCTTGTTGACACAATTTTTATGTTATAAATGGTATTCCTCTTATTTTAGCTTCTTTTTGTCCATATTAGTTAGGCGTGTTTATAGCGATATACTTTCCGTGGAATCGTGCAAATTTTCTAATTGGTGTAATCGATAACCGAATCGATAAGCCCCAAAAATCGATAAATCGAAATCAAAAAAATCGAAACCTTATTGAAATAATAACAATAAGCATATGTACAAATTGATAATCGATAAGTAATTATCGATAAGGGTCAAAATCGAATCGATAAATCGAATGCACACCCCTAGTCAAGCCCGTTTGAGGCGGTGAGAGTCCCTCATTATGGTGCAATTGAGTTGCGAGCCTTAAATGGTGAAAGTAAATTTTTGGTGAATGGACATAGAGTCAATTACTATTGGGGAGGAATAATTAATCATGATAAGACCAAGGTTGTACTTGCTGATGAGTAAGTGAGACTCTGCGTCGTGCCGCGATATTAAATCAGGCGCTTGTTGGGAGGCAACCCAATTTTTATTGCTTTCCTAGTTTAACTTCTTAATTTGTATTTTCTTTGTAGGCGTAGAAATTATAAGTAGAATGGTGTAGGACTGGTAAATTGGGTATATAAAAGGCTCGGGGGATCGGGATGCTTCAAAAAAAAAAATCCGAAAATAGCGCCTAGGCCAGCGCCTAGCGCTACCTGGGGCGCTGAAAATAGTGTCTAAAATTTCCCCAATGCCAGGCATAGCACTGAGCACCGATCTGGGGGTCCAGGTAAATTTTTTATTTATTTTTTGTTTTTCTTTTATTTATTTACTAACCCATACCCATTTACACAAACACTCTAACCCATTCTAATACCAATATCCATTCCCAACCCAACTTAATAATAACCCAAAATCACACAAACTCCTAATTCCCAAACACAAAATGAAAAAAAACGTTGCTTCTCTTCTCTCTCTGCTGCTGCTTTTGGCGAAGTCTTCTTCTTCTACCTCATAAAATTTTCTCAAAGTTTTCTCTTGCTCTCCTTCTACACTTTTCAGATAAGTTCTTGTTTCTTTTCTTCTTCTTCTTCTTCTTCTTGTTTGTATGTTGAATTGTTAGTTAACATTGTACATCCCATCCCCAAGAGCCCTAATCCCCAATTTTTTTTCCTATGTATTTCTTATGAAATTTTTATGGTGGGTGGCTTGAGTTGGTAGAAATTGTGTGGTTCTTGTGTATACGGAGTAGTAAATTAGAATTCCCTTTACTTTTTTAAATTTGGGAGGGCCACCATATTCCACCATTGTTGAATTAGAAGCATACACTTTACGCCCACAAGGTGTTTGTTAAAATGCTTGAATGAAGATTTTGGTGCAACGGTGAAGTCTGAGTAATCGAGTATATTTGTGTATGAATTTGGGCTAAGTGTGGGGTGTGTAGATGTGATTTTACATGGTAGGGAGTTGGATTTGATGCAAATATATGTTCCTACACAATCTATGTTATATAATGTATGTTGTAGAATCTTGTAAATTTAACTAATTTAGTGTAGTCTAGTAGTTGTAGAAAGGTGCGTACCATATGCCTCTTGCTTACCTTAATGTGAATCCGCAAAGTCATGATCAATCACTTATGCATGTGGTATTGATTAGTGCCTCTTTACTATTGTGTGGCATGGGGAAGTCTTGAGTACCCATAGCTTTGGGGTGTAACACTTGTACATGTTAGATAAAAAAATTGTGAAGTATTATACACTGTGCCTTTGGTTTTAAGTATGGGGTCATTTCGTGACTTGCATAACAATCTTAGGCATATTTCTTGATGTGTTCTCACAATCATGCTTATTTGTGTTGCATGATATTATGGCTCGTGATGGTTCTAGCAAAGGCAAAGGCATTGGAAAATCCTCCACCACATCCCCTGTGCCCAAAAAGCGAAAATAAGGAGAAAGCTCTTCAAGACAGTTCGAAGGAAAATAGGTTGCCGAGGGATCTCAGCAGGTGCCATTGAGGCCCCAGCCTCATTTGGATTTGGTCGATGCTACGGATATTGCATGGCACAGAGACTTTGTGCCATCTGGATAGTACGTCTCCCAGATGGGAATTAATACCACGGCTTTAAAAAGAAACTTCCTGGAGGTACTTGGCAGGCTACGCGCTCTAAATATGCACAAGTTCTTGGAATGCCCGGGGCATACAAACCTTAGCATAGTTTGAGCGTTGTATGCTAACTGGGATGTTGGATGGGGCACTTCACGTGTAAGGGGGAAGGATGTGCCGATGGATAGAGAATCTTTATGTAAATATTTAGGGGTTGATAATACTAACCCGATGAGACTCCAATGATTTATCAGAAGCCTGAAATATCTGTTGATACATCACACTCTTTGTGGCGTGGATTCCAATGCTAAGTGGATCAGGAAGCAAGGCAACATTCACCTTTATATGGTCCGCTCCAACTTCAACAAAGCTGCCAAAGTGTGGTAGAATTTTGTGCAAGCTAGACTCATGCCGGTGGAGCATAGCAACGACTGCACTCGAGCTCAAGTGTGTTTCATCTTATTTTTGATGACTGGCAGATCCATTAATGTGGGTGAGATTATGCTCAGTGAGATGGCCCGCATGAGATTTGAGCGACAGATTAGGCGGTTCTTTTTCGGCAACTTACTCACTCAGTATATGCTATTTCGAGGAGTGCCGGAGTACCCCGGATATGATGTGGCGGTGGAAGCTCTGTACGAGCTTATGGACATCACATCTCTGTTGGAGACATCGTCTGTAGCACAGATTGAATGTACGAGAACTTCAATAGGTACCTCTATAATTCATTGCACTTACTCATGAGCAGGGCAGGTATTTCAAATGAGGAGCGTATACATTTATGCAATGACTTGTCAAGCACGTCCAAGGAGATGTTGGGGATTGTACCTAGTAGCCCCGTTCACTCGTCGGAGGATGCCAACTTTATCAAGGGCTCAGACACTAAGGATGAGGACGGGAATGATGCTACGGGGCCCATGGATTTGGTGCCTCTAGGACCGGATGATGATGAGCCCAGAGCTGCTGCTTGAGGGCATGTTAAGGAGGAGGACTCCAACTGACAGGGAGTTTTCTTTTCACCCTACTCTGTTTTATATTTTATATGCATCGAGGGCTATGCATAGTTCAAGTGTGGGGTAGGAGGAACTACCTGTGTTTTAGTTGTATATCTTGTATCAACTTGTTTTAATTTATTTCTTTAGTAGTTCTAATATGTTTCTTTTATTATTATTATTTAGTCGAGTTGGTTTTATTTTTAGTCTAGTTGTAGTTTAGTTGTCTTAAACCAAATAAAAAGGAGAAAAAAAAATAAAAAAAGCTTAGACTTTTCCCGATGATGAACAATTTTCTTGAGGGATAAAGTCCGGTTAAAAACACCAAAAAGATTTTTTTGGTTTTTTAGAATAGCTAGGTAGTATTCCTTGATATTTCTTTGGGCGCCGGTTCTTTTTCAAGGATGTAGCTCGAACCATGTACTTCATTTTTTTAGGAGTAGTTGGGAAGAAACTGAGTTGCTCTGAGATGCTCATTGACATGGTTGATGCTGGCACATTAGGCTATGCCATATATTCTGTCTTTCCATGTATTTGGTTTGAATTGTAAAGCCTAAGTAAATAAATATCCTATTTTATGATGTTTTCTCTCAGTTGTTTGACTTGTATGCCACATAGTGCAATGTTGTTTAAATTCCTCAATAATGTGTGTTTGCTTGACTTGAGAGTTGAACAGAGCCGTCTTGATTGAGTCATGTGCAATGTGTGTGTGAGGATTTGTGTTTTTCTGTGCGATCCTGTGTAGTCTAGAACTTGGGTCGTGTTGAAGCAAAATTGTAAGTTATGCCCATCTAGGAGATGACATAGGCATTTTCTTGCGTGGTCATAGATGTGCTTGTCACCTAAAAATAAAATTTTCCGTTGCTAGCCCCTTTGAGCCTATAGACCTTTTCTTTGGCAACCACATTACAAGCATACCCCTATTTCGTTCTTAATTTGATACTGATTGAACCTTTACCTCTTAAGGCACTTCGTCGCTAAAAGAAGTAAGGTGAGATATTAGGGAGTAGTTTGTGAGTGGAACCATGGAAAGGCCCGTTGGTGCACTAAAAGTTGAAATCAAAAGTGACTAGCCGATGAACTTTAATGTATGGAGTGTGTGAAGAAAAGAAAAAAAAG
Source organism: Nicotiana glauca (assembly GCA_026770625.1). Lineage (NCBI taxonomy): Eukaryota > Viridiplantae > Streptophyta > Magnoliopsida > Solanales > Solanaceae > Nicotiana > Nicotiana glauca. Next base: position 25,914 of record MU744415.1, on the reverse strand, counting down.
AAGAAGAAAAAGAAAAGAAGAAGAAAAAGAAAAGAAAAGAAAATGATAGTGAAAGTATGTAGAAAAATACACACCTTCAATTCTTAATAATTTATGCTAGTGGAAGTATAGAAGTGCTTAAATGAACGCAAGGGCTATGTTGCATATGGTTTGTGACAAGTGAAGTGGTTGAAAAGAATATGTGCTTGAATTGTGAATGTAGCATATTGAAGTGCTTAGGAGGGTTAGCCACTATTTTTGAATCTATCATACCCGTCCCTTAGCCTACATTACAACCTTAAAGTCTTAATTGATCCTAGATTTGGCTAGCTTAAATTAGTAGAGATATACACTACGGGCAAGCTTATGGTACGACCACGGGATGCATATGAATTCTTTGTGAGAGTGAGCGAATTTTGTTCAATTGTGTGATGTCCTTAATCTATATTGAAAAGCATATTTGAATATTTGGACTAATCAATATTCACACTTTTGTTTGTTGGTGAGGGCACATGATCTCATGAATGATTGGTACTGATGTAAACTTTCTTGTTGGGTGAGTACATGAATTGAGGGTGCTTAGTCGTTACAAGTCGGCTTTTGAGGTTGGGTGGTGCCTAATAGGTTGTTGGAATTGATTGAATTGAAATGTTATAGTTGGGCATGCTTAAACGGGAAGAATGTGAAATTTTGTGTATTCATGCTTGTGTGCCGATATTGATCATAGTTAAGGGTATAATGTGTGGTTAAAAGTTAAAGTGCTCCTCTATAATTGAGACTTGTACGTAGTTGGGGGTTTATTTGATAGTCTCATTGCTCGAGGACGAGCAAGTGTCTAAGTGTGGGGGTGTTGATGTTCTTCTTAAAGTATATATATTCGTATGTATATCGCCTCATATCTTACTTTTGTTTCATGGATTAAGGATGTGAAATGTGTTGAATTATGTTATTGATGTGTTTTCATGTGTAGGAATGATCGGGGGCGGAATGTGTGAAATTACAGCCAAAACGGGCTGAAAATGGAAAATGGGACATTTTAGTGCCACAGGTGGCGCCCAGCCCTACCTGTGGCGCCAAAAATAGTAGAAAATTTTGAAAGCGCCGTGGAGGGCGCCAGTGGCATGAAAATTATCCAAATTCACTCGAGACACGATTATTTTGGCCCTAGACCTACCCAACATGTACAAAAGCAATACTAAACTTATTGGTGAAGGAGAGACGCCACTTTGGAGGAAAAATACACACGAGAACCATCTGGGAGCAAGAACATCTCAGATTTCTTCATCTTTTCTAGTATTTTCAATTATTCAAAACTTATGCAATTGTTTGCTAGTATCATGAGTGGCTAAAAACCCATTGTTCTGGGATTGTAATTTAGCCATGAATACTGTTATTTAACGTTGGCTCAAACTTGATTACAATTCACTAATATATGGTTGTTTCTTCAATTCTGTGATTAATTTCTTAATTGTCTGGCCAACAGTTAGGTTCTATTTATTATCTATACTATGCTTAGGAAAGCCGTGTTAAGATTAGATAAGAATTGAAGAGAGCATGATCTTAACCCTTGGGGGGGGGGGGGAGCAGATTTATGGTTAGGATAGGAATATGCCTAATCACCGTGCTTAATTAAATATCATAATCTTAATGCATTCTTAATAGATTGATTTTATAGGAATATAGGCGTTAATCTATTTTGAATTCGCGAGTAGTACTTCGGGAGAAGGCTATGAGAGAAATTATCGATTAATTAGCAACCATGAGTGAATTGTATGAGAGGGAGAGTTAACTAGAAGACAATAGGATTGGTGAATCGATCACAACCCAGGAACATTTGTCTCTATTGAATACATAACAATCATTTTACTACTTGATAATTTAGTTATTACTTAGAATTGTAGTTTAGTATAATCAACTCTTGAACTTGAATTTAGCTTGACTGAATAACAATATTGGTGAGTGTCACGACCCAATTTCCAAACCCGATCGTGATAGCGCCTCTCGTGAAGACAAGGCCAGCCAACTAACCAAATTGTCTCTTTAACAATTATTAAACATAAATGAATAGGTAAATACAACTTAATGACAATAATAACCAGTATTTACAACCCAACACAACCCGACCGGGGTGTCACAAGTCACGAGCATCTAAAGAAAACCTGATCACAACTACAGGGCCAATAATATGCAAGAAATAAATTCCGAAATTCTAAAGGCACCGTCCGGTGCCGCGAACGCTGGCGGTCACCTTGCTCAGCTTCAATAGTAATATCTTCAATCATCTAATAACCCGCTACAGGGTGAACAATAACTGCAACTGCACGCGAGGTGCAGGGAGTAAAGTGAGTACTCCAACTCAGTGAGTAATAAAAATAAATAATGACTGAAAGCATGAAATCTCATAAAGGCACAATATAGTGCTATATCAAACAGTAAAATTAGTTACACAATAAAACCGTGAAGTATCATATAATTCTCTTTTAAAACAATGAAGACAAACAATTTCCACAAGTAAGGAATAATCAGAAACTTGCCCCTCGGGATCAATATCAAACTCTCAGTACAGTATCAGCCCCACGGGCTCACTCCCAACTCACCAACACACAACATTAGCCTATCGGGCTCACTCCCAACTCACAAAACACACAACATCAGCCTCTCGGGCTCACTCCCAACTCACAAAACACGCAACATCAGCCTCTCGGGCTCACTCCCAACTCACAAAACACGCAACATCAGCCTCTCGGGCTCACTCCCAACTCACAAAACACGCAACATCAGCCTCTCGGGCTCACTCCCAACTCACAAAACACGCAACATCAGCCTCTCGGGCTCACTCCCAACTCACAAAACACGCAACATCAGCCTCTCGGGCTCACTCCCAACTCACAAAACACGCAACATCAGCCTCTCGGGCTCACTCCCAACTCACAAAACACAACATTGGCCTCTCGGGCCCACTCCCAACTCGCCTGGGTACCCTGCGCTCACTGGGGGTGCGTACAGACTCCAGAGGGGCTCCTACAGCCCAAACGCAATATCAATAGGCCTTAAAGCCTTCACACATCACACTCGAGGCCTGAAAGCCTCCTCACATCACTTAACATATCCTCACATATGGCCCTCGCCCTCAATAAGTCCAGAAAATAATCATAAGCCCCTTGGGCATCAGTAAAACAATGGTACTCAGCTCAAACAATATTAGAAATATCATTTAAATCTCCAGTTGAGTATAAATGTGGCTGAGTTCATGAAATAGCATAATTCAATTGGAATGAGTTCAAATAATATTTTAATTAGTGAGAAAAAATAGCGATGGAAATTTACAAAGGATTTCAAACAATTGGCACGAAGCCCAAGTATGGCAATAAGCCCAAATCATGGTGAAAAGCAATAATTCTTTATCAACTACGCGGTAAAATATCAACCGGGATGGACCAAGTCACAATCCCCCATAGTAAACGACCCCACACTCGTCATACAACGCGTGTCTCATCTCAACATAGCACTACGTTGTGCAATTCGGGGTTTCAAACCCTCAGGGCATCATTTAAAATCATTACTCACATTAAGACGGCCAAAAGACTACTCCGCGATGCCCTTGCCTTTCGAATTTGCTTCTTCGCGCGTCAAATCTGGCCAAAACCACAACGAACACATTACAATAGGCTAAGGGAATATAACCCAATCGAAAAGACTCGAAAAATATCGAAAATCACGAAATTTGCAAAACCCGAGCCCCGGGCCCACTTCTCGAAAAATTACGAAATTTACATCACCGGATTACTCGTCTCGCCACGAGTCCGTACATATCAAATTTACTAAAATCGGAGTTCAAATGACCCCTCAAATCTCCATTTAATTCTCTTAAGTTTCAAGCCCTAAACCATCATTTTTATCCATAAATTACTTAAGTTTTCAGCTCTTATCCATGTATTTAACTTGGAAATAAGTAGAAACAACTCACCTTTGATGCTTGATGAAATCTCCCTTGAAATTCTCTCCAAACTAATCCAAGCCAAATGAAAGAAACTNAATGACAAATGGTTTGAATATTTAGAAACTAGACTCGAAGATCTTTAATTTGATAGGTTGTACACCATATAACTCTTTATATATCCCGAGATATGAGCTTCTAAAGCGCATCCGTGAATTCTGTCGAAATTGCTCTACCAGCCATTTTCGATCCATCATAACTTTCTGTGATAATATCCAAATCACAAATGGTTTAAATTTCTGAAAACTAGAATATAAGGGCTACAACTTTCGTGTTTTGCAATTTTTTTGATTTCTTAAAGGTTACAAGATATGAGCTTCCAAACTGGACACCTCGCGCCTAAAATTTTCTGGGCACAGCAGAAGCCTAAAAATTTTTGCAATTTTTTTCAAAGATGAAATAGTCCGTTTAACCACCCAAAACTCACCCGAGGCCAGTGGGACCTCAACCAATCATGCCAACATATCCCATAACATCGTTCAAACTTGTTCCAACCTTCGTAACGCTCAAAACAACATCACAACACCAAATTCGCATCGGATTCAAGCCTATGAACTTTGAAACTTCTAACTTCCACATCCGATGCCGAAACACGTCAAAATTAGTCCGAATGACCTCAAATTTTGCAGACAAGTCCAAAATGGCATAACGAAGCTATAAAAACTCTCGGAATTCCATTATGACCCTCGAATCAAAATCTCACCTATCAACCGGAATTCGCCAAAATACTAACTTTGCCAATTCAAGCTTAATTCTACACCGGTCATCACAAAAATATTTCGGACACATTCCTAAGTACCAAATCACCTAACGAAGCTATCCGAACCATAAAGTTCGCATTTCGAGTCCTCTAAAATATAAGTCAATATCTGGTTGACTTTTCCAATTTAAACTTCCTTAAAAGAGACTAAGTGTCTCAAACTTTACCAAAACTAGTCCGAATGACTTCAAATTTTGCACACAGGTCACATTCGACATTACGGACTTGCCCTAACTTTCGGAATCGCATTCCGACCCCGATATCAAAATTTCAACTTTCGGTCGAATTTCTAAAAAACCTTCAAATTTCTATATTTAGTCAAATGACTTCAAAATGACCTCCGGACATCCGAATTCACTTCCGATCATGCTCCCAACTCCATAATCACCATACGGAGCTATTCCTAAACTCAGAATCCCAAACGGACATCTATAACACTAAAATTCCTTCCAACCCAAATTTATAAAATTCTTCTAAAATACTAACTTTAACAATATACGCCGAAATGCTCACGGGTTATGCAAAACCAAATTCAAACATACGCCCAAGTCCGAAATCATCATACGAACCTACTGGAACTTTTAGATCCCGATTCCGAGGTCGTTTACTCAAAATTCCAAATCTTAGCCATTTTCTTCAACTTAAGGCTGCCGCAATGAAAATTTTCTTTCCAATTTGACTCTGAATTTCCCGAAATTCAACTCTGACCATACGCACAAGTCGATATACCTGAAATGAAGTTGTTCATGACTTCCATCTACTGAACGACGCACTAGAGCTCAAAACAACCGGTCGGGTCGTTACAGTGAGTTAGTGAGTAGTTGATATAAGTCTCTGTGGGTTCGATACTCGACTTATAATTTTATTACTTGTACGACCATGTATACTTGCATGTGCGTTTGGGAGCAACAATTCTACAGAGGGAAATTGGGGTCGTAAAACTTTTTCTTCATATTCAATCAAAATCCTATCAAATCAATTCCAAATCAATCCAAATCTTCGGCTTCAACTTTGCAGAAGTGTTTCCAACAAGAATCTAAACACCCTCTTAAATTTGAGCATAAAATTATGAGTTCAATTCAAACCCACTTTAAGAATTTCAAGAATATGAATTCATGATTTGAGTTCCAGGTCAAGTTTGAATTACTAGTAACAATTATTGCTCACAATCAGTGTGTTTCTTTAGTTCTACAACAAAAATCACATCTTGACTTCCGAATTCTTTAATAGAATTTGAACATGGAGTTTCCGAACCAAGTTCTTCAATGCATGTCAAATTTTGTTACTCAAATTTGAATTGTTAACATGTAACTACCCAACCGATCGTTTTGAGAATTAGTATTTCGTTCAACTATTTGGAGTCTTGATTAGCTTCGTATGGTGTATTATGACTTGTGTGTTTCGTCGGTTTTGATTTTCAGGTGTTTCATAATTAGTTCAGAAGAATGAATTTCATGTTTGAAGCTTTAAGTTGGAAGAGTTGACCAAGTTTGACTTTTAAGTATTTGAAGATTCGGAGTTTTGATGGTTCTGTTAGGTCTAGCTAGTGATTTTGGACTCGGGCGTATGCCCGAATTCGCATTTGGATATTTCTAGAAGATTTCGGCACTAATTGGCAAAAGTTTGAAATTTGAAAGTTTGGAATGTCTATAAGTTTGACCGAGAGTTGACTTTGATGATATCAGAATCGGATGGTGGTTCCGGAATTGGAATAGCTTCGTTATATCATTTGGGTTTTGTGTGAAAAATTTGATTTTATTCTGAGTTGATTGGATATGGTTTGTCGCGAGTTTTGAAAGTTTAAAGCTTAAAAGTTCTTCAAGTTCAATTTGAGGTGCGATTCATGGGTTTTATGTTGTTATTTGTGATTTGAGGCCTCGTGTAGGTCCATATTATGCTACAGAACTTGTTGGAATGCTCGGACAGGGTTCGGAGGGGCTTGGGCGTGATTAAAATTGATTTTAGACCATTTTTCTTCATATTTGCTTTGTTGGTTGCTACTGGTTTTTGAAGCCTTGATTGTCCTTCGCGATTGCGAAGATGGGGATGCGATCGCATAGAGGAAATTTGGAGCTCGGCACTTTTTTCATCGCAATCGCGATTGGATGAACATGTTCGCGTAGGGTTGTGTGGGTTACTGTTCGCATTCGCATGAAGAGCAATGCGATCGCGTAGAGCAAAGACAGGGAGCTGGGAGTTGGTGAATTATCCTACGCGTTCGCGGAGAGTTGGAATATATGTGAAGCACGTTCACATGAGTAGGCTCGCGAACGTGTAGAGTTTTTCAGGGGCAATGCATTTTCTTCTTCACGATCCCGATGGTATTTTCATGATCGCGATTCATTGATTTATATAGTGAATGTAAGTACTTTATTTTGGAGGTTTTGGCCATTCTTGCATATTTGGATCTATGGAAATCCGATTGAGATGATTTCCAAAGCAATTTTTACCACATGATTGCGGTAAGTGTTCTCTACCCAATTTTGATTATATTTCATGAATCTATCTTCATTTTTGACAATTGGTTGATGATTCCAAAAGCGAAATTGGGGTTTTTTTGCCTAAAATTTTATAAAGTGAATTTGTGAGTTTTGAGCATCAATTCGAAGTCAGACTTGAGTAAAACTAGTATGGTTGGACTTGTAATTGAATGGGTTATCGGACTTTGTGAGTTTTGTTGGGTTCCGAGGTATGATCTTGTGTTTAACTTTGGACTATTGCTTAAAGATTCGACCTTTATTGATTGGGCTGGTTTCCTTAGGCATTATTTGATGTATTTGAGTTGCTTTTTGCTAGTTTCAAGCCGTTTGGAAGTTGATAAGCACAAGATAGAATTTCTATGGTATTGTTTGGTTGCTCGATATTGGATTTGGTTTGTTCTAGGTAAGTAACACTTTTAAACTTGGTGTTGAAGGTATGGACCTTGAATATGCGTGTTATGTATTTGGTGTTGAGGTTACGCACATGCTAGGTGTCGGGCGTGTGGGCGTGCACCGTGTGAATTATGACTCGATTGATTCTGTGGTACTGTGTAGTGACCTAATCTTGTTTATATCCATGAAATTTCTATGTGCTAGAGTAATTGAGCAATGATCCATGTTAGAAACCATGTTTAGTATATATAATTATCTTATTGGGACCCACGAAGGTCATTTCTGCTGTTGAGTTATTTGCTTAAATTGCAATTATGTGCTCAGTCACATTCATCTTTTGCATATCATATCTCAGTGTCAGTTATTATTTGTTTTCATATTATGTTATCATTGTTTAGGCTGATTGACATGATATTTTTGAGACCGAGAGACCGGAGAGGATGATGACTGAGTGAGGTCGAGGGCCTGATTGTGAGTGATATTTATGGGATCGGGCTGCACGCCATATCAGATTTTATTGATTCATGATGGGATCGGGCTGCACACCGCAGCATGCCATGATTGGCTTATATTAGCGCTCGGGCAGGATCAGCCTCCCAGAGTTTGACTTACCTACAGTGAGCGCTGGTACCTACTGAGTAGCATTGAAGATGGACCTGCATTCCGATCATAACTTCCTCTTATTCTTGGTAGCTTTAGAATTATTAATTTATTCATGTATATTTCAAACAGATGATGTATTTATTTCATACCAGCTTTTTAAACTCTAAATCTTATAAGCTCATGATTTATACTACCAGTCCTTGAGAAGTGTATAAAAGTTTAGTTATTTCATCATTTATTTTCTTAAGTAAATCTCATTAAATTGGATTTTTATTAATTGGCTTACCTAGCGGGTTGGGTTAGGTTCCATCACGACTAGTTGGATATTGGATCGTGAAAAGTTGGTATTAGAGCTCTAGGTTCATAGGTTCTACGAGTCATGAGCAAGAGTCTAGTAGAGTCTTGCGGATCAGTATGATGACGTCCATACCTATCTTCGAGAGGCTACATATCATTTAGGGTAAACTTCCCACCTTTATATCTTTATCGTGTAGCACTGATTCAGTTTGAAATGTATCACTTTGCATTCCTTACACTCACTCATATGCGTATGTAAGCGCTCGATATAAGTTGTGCATCGATGACTTGTGATTCCATGGATGAGGTGCGTGATATGTTTTTTTGTGTGCTGATGATGGGCCAGTCTGAAAGACTTGAGACATGGTTTGGATTGTATCTTGAGCGCTATGATTTTGGTTGTGTGAGGACATATTTTTGGACCTGTATGTCTGGTAGTGTCCCTATGAGTAGAATTTGTGGCTCGATGAGTGGTTGGATGGCTATATGATGAGTATTATGTGACTATGAGATGTGTTTGGATGGTTTGAATGTATTGAGAAGAGTTTGCTTGAGATACAAAAAAGGCTATTGGGTGCTCAATTTCTACGGATGTGTTGTACAGTCTCGAGTTATGAGTGTCTTGAGGGACTCTTTCATGTCGTTCATTTGTAGAATGAAGTAGATTTTCATGTCCTTTTGATGAGTTCAGACTCAGGAAGATTAAGTGACTGCATATTAGTTGTGGCTGTGAAAGGTATAGAGAGATGTCAGTTTGAGGCTAAGCAGGTGGGTTATCACATGCAGGGCAATCTGCGGATGTGTGATCCCTATGATGTTGTATGAAGTCTTTCTTTTTCTATCGTGGGTATATGTGTTGTGATTTGAGTTTGGATTGGTTGAAAAACTTGAGCTAACCGTCACAAGGATGAATGCAAGCTTAGCAGATAATTTGAGGTATTATATGGTTTGTGTTACATGAGCTTATGAAGGATTTTGTTGAATCTCACTAAAGTATTATTGCAATAAAGATTATGGGCAATGTGAGTTATTGAGTGTTTTTGTCTATAGCTTTGAGCCAAGTGGGGAAGTCTGCTATTGACGATTTTATTGTATGGTTACGTGTTGTATTGGATTCGGTCTGAGGCATACTTGTGGATTGATTATGACTTGCAGAGGTTGGTTTTGAGGATGACTTAAGCAAGGAAATTTCTAGATGCATTGTGTATTACACTTATGGGTATGTAGGAATCATAGAATGATTGAGTTGTTGTGAAAGATGTAGTGCGCATGGAGTAGGAATTTGCTTAGTTATGTTAAGGTGAGGTTACTTCTTTGGATGTTGTCATGCTGATGGGGCATAGGTCATTCGGCCCCTTTGGGTGGTGCAACTGAGATTTGAGCAGAGTAAATGACTCTCGAGAAGGTTATAATAAATTCAAGATTTATATGTAGCAATCAAGAATTCTTTAGATTTGTATATGGTTTAATCTAAGATTTACCTTGGATAGTGTAGAGACTCACAGTATTTCTATATCATTATGGATCCTACATTTGAGTATCAAGAAGGTGAAGGAAATGACGTTAGATTTACAGAAGGTCTCTTCAGAGTGGGTGTCTCGATTGTGGTACTTTTTGGGTGTTTAAGAGGGAATACAACGGCTTATGGGCCTTAGGGAAGGGTGGTTTTATGTTAGTATATCTTACGGTAAGCTTTGGGTATGGATCGTGGTCTTCTGGCAAGGATAAATGTTACTTTGAGGGCAATTTGTAAGGAACTCAGAGAAATAGGATAGCTTGGTAGTAGGTTGGATCAACATGATATTGGATATGATTTGTTCTTTAGGTACTTATGATGTGGTGAGTCTCTACAAGTGTTCTGTGGAAATACTCTTAGGTTCAGTGACCTGCGCGGCTTGGTTAAGTTAAAGAGATTCAGTTCTAATGGCATGGTTATGTGCAAATAGGTTTTGAGGAGTTCTTGATGGTTTCTACCATGATTTGAGATAGATATTTCTTACTGGCGTGAGGAGCATGTTGCGTATTGTGATTTTCTCCTTGATAGGATCAAATGGAAAGTTTCTTATTGATTGGGTATGTATTCTACTGGTGTCTCAAAGTTGATTTTGAGAATATCGTGCTTTACACATAATGGCATAATAGATGTGGTGTGTTGCGTGGGTTTGAGTTTTGTTTTTGTGCGGTCACAGTTCAGTTTTAATGGGAAGGTCATGAATTCTTAGACAACCTAGACGGTTTCATATGAATAAATGAATGCTATTACTACTTGGTATTTCCTGAGAAGGGTGCGTATTTCGAAAAAGCACACTGTGTTTTGACTTACATATGCTTCATTAGTATTGCGGTATTCACTTGGTTGATCGACTGCTGATGTGCAGATTCACTGTATGGCATGGAAGAATTTTATAAGTATTTCTCGTGGGGTTGATTATGTATGGTAGATGTGTTAGTCATTCGAGTGAGGGAGTTGGGTTCGACTATGATGATTCATGTGCTCTATGATTTGGAGATTGGGGGATCTCAAAAGCAGATTGTTTTAGGGTTGCAGACTATGAAGATGTGGCCAAAGTTAGCTAGATGGTAGTACGTGCTGTGAGCACGTGATTTTTGTCTCACACGAACTACTCCCAAAGAAATCAAAACAAAAATTATCTACTTTATTGTGTGCATTTTTGTAAATTTTCGTGGTATTTTCTGTCATTATTTGCCTGTGTCCGTACATGTTTATGTGCTTAAATAAATAAAAATACAAAAATATGTTGCATTTACATTTAGGATTAATTAAGTAAGTGGTTGTTTACAAAAATGAAAAGAAATCAAAAAATAATTTACTTTGCATTTTTAGCATTTAATATCAAATTGTGTGATTTTATTTTAAATTGGTAGGTAATTATGTGTGATAATCATTATTAAGAGTTAACTAGTATTTATTTAAGTTAATTTGGCCTTTTTAATTTAAGTTAGGTTTTTGTTTTTAAAATTTAGGAAGCAAAATGAAAGAAAAGAATAAGAATAAGGAGAAATTCGGACTGTGCCGTCCAAAATTTGACCAAATCCGGCCCAATATCACGCCCTATACCCGGTCCAACAAACCCTTCGCCCAGGCCAGTTGAAACGACGTAGTATGATGGTAAAACTACGTCGTTTCAATGGCAAAAGATCACAGCCGTCCATCTGATCACAATCCAACGGCTCAAAACCCTCCTTCCTCACCCGGACCAGCCCCGACCCGTTCCACCCAAAGACTAACTCGGTCTAGAGGGGACCTAAAGGACGTCGTTCCGTTTAGTGGATTGATCCAAGCCGTCAATCTTAATTGATCTAATGGCCAGGATTAAATCTCCCACCTGGTATATAAGTTCACACCTTACCCCGCCCCCCAAGCCAACCCTTCCCCTTACCCTCTTCGTCTCTGAGCCCTCAGAGACCAAAAATCCCTCCGCCTCACTCCGCCCACCGGAAATCGCCTCACGGCGGTTCTGGAGGACCAAACAGCCCCAAAATTACACCATAGCTTCCCCTCAACCTCCCCATTCCAGTCCTCCAAACAACCTCCCTCGAATCCCAGCCAGTTTTTTCGAATATTAGATCAAAAGGTCGTCCTTGAACCCTAGTTCACCCAAACGCCTCAAGTTTTACACCATAGCTCCGTCACGACCTCCTTTGTCCAAATCCATGTTTGTTTCCCCTCGAATCCCAAACCCCCTCCTCGAATATCAATTTTAAGCCAAGAACCTTAGCGCCGCCACAAAATTCTCCGGTGGCGGCACCATCTCCAATCAATCCCAAAACTATACCCCTGAACCACCATCACTTCCTCACCCCAAATCCCGTATTATTTTCCTTCAAACTTCTCTAGAATGATTCGAATATCAGATCAAAGGTTCGAGCCCTAAGAGCCTAAAATAAAATTACACAGGCAGGGTCAAGGGTTCACTTTCATGAAGGCTTAGGACCAATTACATCGTGAAATGATGTCCTCCACCTGTTCTTGATAAAGAACAGACGAGGGACATCATCTTGCGGTGTAATTGAGAGGGTCAATAGCAGGTCAAGTTTGAACTGGTAAGTTTCCATTATTATTTTTGTTTGCCTTAGCATTTGTTCCATCTCTACCTCTTCTTCTTTTCTTCTACATCTGTTTTGATTGGTCCAATCTAATTGAAATTGCGATTAGCTTCGAATCCATTTTCTTTGCTTTAGTTTAGTTTATTTATTCATATTTATCTCTGTTAATTTTAGTTTTCATGTTCAAATTATTTGGTTTTGTTTGTCTTGTTTTTTGATTCTAGGTTTGGGTTAGTTAGCTTCTATGTTAATTGTTAAATATCTGGAATTGACATTAGGTTATCAGGACTTCAGTTTCTAATTTAGACATATTGGTTTGAATATAATTGAAATCAGCATAATAGTATTGTTTGATTCCCTGATTATATGGCTAATGTAATCGCTTCAAAATATGACATTCATTGTTTGTTTGTTCTCGTAAATACCAGTTTCAAGTTGTTCAATTGGTGTTTGATGCACGATTTCAGTTTCATGATAAGGCTATCTAGGTGTTGAAATTGACACTTTGATTATGTGTTTTTGATAGAGGAACTGTTTAACTTAATTTGCAAATACATAGGACTGTAAGGGTAATAACATGGGTATTCATGAGGGTAAAATGGTTAGTCGGACCTTAGGATTAACAGGGGATTTCAGGGATATTCAGGGGTTAATTTGAATTTGAAAGGGGGGCTGCTAAAGGATTGAATTGAGACAAGTGTTAGTGGATTTGGAAAAGCTAAGGGACAGTTTTAAGTGG
>MU744413.1:47727-84126 GCA_026770625.1 Nicotiana glauca | reverse complement strand
GGGGCGTTTGGTTTAATGAGAGGTTGGGTCGAGACGGGTAACGGGTCAGGCGGGTAGGGTTGGATCGGGTTGGTTAATCTTGGCCATTGATCAATTTGAGATCAACGGCTCCGATCAAATATGGTCCATACGACGTCGTTTGGACGTCTTTGACGGGGGATGGTTTGGACCGGGTATTGAGGGGTTTTTGGGCCTGCATTTTGCTCAATTTGGACAACCCAGTCCGGTTTCTTCCTTTTTCTCTTTATTTTCTTCATTTTAAATCCTAAGTAATTAAAAACAAAAATTCTAAATCATATTACAAAAAATCAAATTAACTTTTTAAAAAAATGCTAATTAACTTTTACTAACAAAATAACACACATAATTAAATATCAAGAAAAATAAATCACGCAACTAGACCTTTAAATGCTAAAGTGTATTATTTTTGTGATTTTATTTTGGAAAACAAACTTAATTACTCCTAATAAAAACCTAAATGTAAATGCAACATATTTTTGTGTTTTATATTAACTTACAATTAATCACGCACAGACAAAACTGTAAATAATAATTAAGAAATTACACAAAATTCACGGAAAATCACACACAACACAAAACTATTTTATTTTTGAATTTCTGGGAGTAATTCTCATATAGGGCAAAAATTACGTGTTCACAGGGTTATAATTGGTAATTTCGGAATTGTAGTGGTGTAACTTGGGCAACAAGCCATCAATTAAGGGACTGACTAGCTAAAAACAAAAAATAAAAAGGGACTGAAATGCAAAACAAAATCTGCAGGGTTGCCCTAGTTGTTTGCCTATAAAAGGCATCATTTCTTGCCTTAAAAGGCAAGGTTTCAGAAATTGAAAATCAGGAAACAAAGCTGCTATCTTAAGAAAGGTTTGAAAGGCTGGAAAATCCAAAACTTCTGAAAGGACTAAAAATATACTATTTCATTGAGTTCTAAATTGAACTTTGAGCTCTCCTTTTGAATTTCTGGAGTAATCTTCTAATTTAAAATGGTTCGAAGTTACTTATTGAAAATTTCTGGGTCAATCTGTGTTGAAAGCACTGTTTCATTGGGTTGCATACCTTGGGAATTTGATTTCCTGAGCCTGGGGTTGTTTGTTGTTGTTACTACTGCCTTCCTCACCCTTTTCCTTTGTTCTTATCTAGGTACTGATCCTTGAAACTCATACCATGTGAATGAGAAAGGGAAACTGGGATCCTGATGCTTATATGCTAGTTTTCCTGATGCTTATATGCTAGTTTTCATCATTAGTTATTTCTATTTCTACCCTTTGTATTCTTATTCTTCATAAATGACACAAGTTCAGTTGAAAATCTGATTTGTTTTGTTGGTTGAATTCAAAACTTGTTAAATTTAATGTTAGAGGTTGCATATTCAGATATTACTACTCGTGTTATAATTAAATGATAAAGGACTGTGGGAATATTTTGTTGATTGCTTGATTTATTTCATTTTGTTGTATATGCTCATGTCCAGTTAAAGTGTCTCTATGCATTTTGGTTTCAGACTGAACACTAAAGTCCTCTTGTTTTTTTGGTAATTTTCTTCATTTTATTTTGAGTGTTGGACCTTAATTTGTATGGCTGAAGTAACTGACGCGTGAATTCAATTTTAGTAAGACATCTTTACATTTATGTGACTACAGGCAAGGTTCCTAGACTTACTTAATTATGATCATTCTCCTCCAATGATACTGTTGACATTTACTGATGTCGTTCTCTTGGAATCTAAGGAGTCCACTGTTACAGGTTCTTTGCTATTAGCAGTTTGCTAATCTGGTGCTTTGGAAATACTATGAGGTTTGCTCGTAAGGAAGAATGATATTTTTAAAAGTAGATTTTGAATTACAAATAATACAATTCACGTTTTTTTAAAACTTGAATACGAATGGGTTAATTAATTTGTGTCACATTAAGATTACTTCTGCTTTGATTTTAAGGGAGTCCCTACGAAATGCTGAAATTGCATGTCTCGTAAATTGTATCATCTGGTTCTTTAGCAGGAATTCCAGTTGTGGTAAATTGAATTATGCGGCTATGTAGGTTTGGCTTTATGAATCGTGACAGGTCATTACTGCATTAACGGGTTTTGTATCAAAAGTTTTTGTGAAGGAAAATGATCAATATTCATAGAAAAAAATTAAGGCCGTTTAAAATACGATTCTGGTTGCGTATACGTTCGCGTAACATGACCATTATCCTAAAATTAATTCGGAGTATGCGTTCGCGCAACTTCGCCGAATCTTTTTTTAATAATTAAATATGTTACAAGTTTTTAGTTATTTTTAGTTTACATAAGATCATTTAAATCGCATAGGGACTTCCTAGCAATTTCGTAGGCTAGATATAAAAAAATAATAATAATTAAATATTTCGTTGAATATCTTTTAAGGCCATTTAAAATACCAAGTGTGGTTGTGTATACGTTCGTGTTTCTAAAAACAAAACCGGAGTATGTGTTCGCACAACTTCGGCCCAAACACTCTTAAAAATAGTTAAGCGTTATTGATTGTGGACACGTTCGCATGACATGATTTTTGACGCACCAAACGGGCGGGTATACACACACGTAACCTATATCAAGATAATTTTCTAATTAAAAGCGGTGAAAGAAACAAATGCACATAGGTTTAAAATCAGTAATTAAATAATTTAATAAGCCAAGTAGGATCAAAGTGACCGTGCTAGAACTACGGAACTCAGGAGTGCCTAATACCTTCTCCTGAGTTAACAGAATTCCTTACCTGAATTTCTGATTCGCAGACTGTAATAACAGAGTCATCTTTTTCCTCGATTTGGGATTCAAACCGGCGAATTGGGACACCATAAATCTTCCAAGTGGCGACTCTGATTTTAATTAAATAATCCCGTTTCGAATGTCACTTCAAGTTGGAAATAACTCCCTTTTATTATACCCTTCCGGGGGTGTAGTAAGAAAAAGGAGGTGTGACAGTAGGGGCGAGTTATTGCATATGCCTCCCGTCAGTTGAAGATTTATGAGAAAAATTATCCCGTGCACATCTGGAGTTGGTGGCGATTGTTCATGCTCTTAAGATATGGAGGCACTACCTGTAAGGGGATTTATGTGAGGTTTATACCGATCATCGCAACTTGCAGCATATGTTCAAGCAGAGGGATATTAATTTGAGGCAGTGCAGGTGACTTTAATTACTGAAGGATTATGATATCACCATTCTTTATCATCCGAGCAAGGAAAATATGGTTGTGGATGCCTTAGGCAAAAAGGCAGAGAGTATGGGTAGTTTGGCATTCATTCCAGTAAAGGAGAAGCCACTAGCTTTGGACATTCAATCTTTGGCTAACAGACTAGTGAGGTTGGATATTTTGGAGCCCAGCCGGGTTCTCGCATGTATGGTTACTCAATTTTCATTGCCGAGGGAGATAAAGGCCCGACAGTTTGATGATCCACATTTGGAGGTTCTTAGAGAGACAGTGCTTTAGGGAGGTTCCAAGGAGGTTTCTATTGGCGAGGATGGTGTTTTGCGGCTCTAGGGTTATCTATGTGTTCCTAATGTTGATTGTCTGAGGGAGAGGATACTAGAGGAGGCACACAGTTCGCGGTATTCCATCCAGCCGGAGGTTACAAAGATGTATCATGACTTGAGGCAACATTACTGGTGGCGGAGGATGAAGAAAGACATAGTGGAGTATGTGGCTAGGTGTTTGAATTTCTAGCAGGTCAAGTATGAACATCAGAGACTGGGCTTCCTACTTCAGCTAATGCCTATACCATAGTGGAAGTGGGAGCGCATTATTATGGATTTCGTAGTTGGGTTGCCGCGTACCTTGGGGAAGTTTGATTAAGTAAGGGTCATCGTTGATAGGTTGACCAATTCAGCCCACTTCATTCCAGTGTCGACTACTTATACAGCAGAGGGGTATGCTCAGATTTATATTTGGGAGATAGTCTGATTGCACGGTCTGCCTATTTCCATTATATCAAATAGAGGCCCTCAGTTCACTTCCTATTTTTTGAGAGCCATTCAGAGTGAGTTGGGGACCCACGTAGAGCTTAGCACAACATTCCATCCTCAGACCGATGGACAGTCCGAGCGGACGATTCAGATTTTGGAGGATATTCTTAGAGCCTGTGTGATTGACTTTGGAGGGTAGTGGGACCAGTTCTTGCCCTTGGCAGAATTTGCATACAACAACATCTATCAGTCCAGCATTGAGATGGCTCCGTACGAGGCTTTATATGGTCGCCGTTGTCGTTCTCCTATTGGGTGGTTTGAGCCTGGTGAGGCTAAGTTATATGGTACAGATTTGGTGCAGAAGGCCTTGGATAAGGTAAAGTTGATTCAGGAGAGGCTTCACACCACTCAGTCCAGATAGAAGAGTTATGCGGATCAGAATGCGTGTGATGTATCATTCTTGGTTGGCGAGAAGGTTCTCTTGAAAGTCTCGCCAATGAAGGGTATTATGAGGTTCGAGAAGAAGGGCAAGTTGAGCCCAAGGTTTATTGGCCCCTTTGAGGTGTTGAGACGAGTTGGGGAGGTTTCTTGCTTCTGTCATAACTGCATCTGCGGTTCTTAGACCGCAGGTGCGAGGCCGAAGATACGGTCCTTGCATCGCAGAAGCGGCTCAGGTAAACCAGGCCAGGAACCGCAAAAGTGGTCCCAAGCCATAGATGCGGCTTGGAGACCGCAGATGTGGTCCCAACTCCTTGGCCCATTTTTGTAGGTGCAACCCATATCTCGCAGATGTGGGACTGCAAATGCGGAAATCGCTGGGCAGTAAGGTTCACTTAATACGGGTTCTAAGTCATTGTTATCACAATTTCACTCCTTCATTGGGCGATTTGGGAGCTTTTGGGAGAAGGACTTCACTTAGCATCTTGAGGTAACTGTGTGCTACCTATTTCTAGTTTAATATTATTGTCTTATGAAGATTAAACACTAGTATTAAGGTGAAATCATGGGGTTAGAGCAAAAACCTAGGACAAATGTGGGCTCGGGGTCAGTGTCGTTGACCCTTTTTTCTAAGGTGAAATCGGGTTTACGACATTTGGGAGGACAACTTGTTCCCTTTTAGGATTTGGGTTTTTGAAATTGAAGAGTCGCCACCTAATGATTAAATTTCATTAGGACACTAGGAAGGGGTTTGAGTTTGAAGAAACAGAGTTTGAGTAAGGGCTAGAAATTATCTCGAGGGGAAGGTGTTAGGCAACCCTTGAGATCCACTAGTGTGGTTCCCAACCATGTTATATTGTGACTTCACATAATCAAGTAAACAATTAAGGGTTCGAATATATAACATTGCAAATAAATTAAAAACTTTTGAAGGTAAGTAGGAAGGGCAGAAATTTATGAAAAAAGATTTGAATAGTTTTACAAGAAGGGATGAAAGCAAATAAAGGGAGGGGGGTCCTAGGTTTATGATAAATATGGATCACATCAATGCAATATCCAGTAATCGCTCCTCAGAAAAGGGGCTACATGAGATATTAGCGCATTGGTCATCATCTCCATATCTACCCTTCCCACCCCGTTAAGGTTATTAAACGCATAAGTTGGCCATGAATACTTATTGCGTGCTATTACCCGTCCCGTCCTATAAGTCCTGGAGGGTATTTAGGACCACTGTTCCTATGTGGTAAGGACTAGGCTGAACCCTTAGGTTTAAAGTATAAAATGTTAAGCGACATACATAACAAATAGGACTGCACATAAGGGAACATACAAAGACAAATAAAGGCTCACAGATCCCTCCACAAGTGGACACATAACTAGCAGATCTCAAACACATTCAAGGTCTCAAAGATAGGAGTTCTTACAAAAAAGGAATAGGTAACAACAGTTGAGTTAGGGAAAATAACCGTTAAAGCACGATTTAAAAAAATGAAATAGTGACAGTAGCTTAACGAGGTGTGGGGCAAGTAAAATAGCGCGATTTTGGGCAGAGAATGGTATCCCAGTAGTTTGAAAACATAAGAAATCAGAAACCCAGTGAGAGTAAATAGATGCACCATTTCAAAATCGTTTCCAGATAGAACAGGATTTTTAATAAAAGCAGAGTGAACTTCAGGGGGTCAAAGCAAGAATGGGAGCGGCAGAGTTCAAAATTAAAAGAGCCTGGTTAGTCTTAAACTGGTAACATCATGATTAATCGATTCTGATCAGGCCTAAAGTTTGCCTAGGCATCGTATGCATTGTCTAATTATCTTAAAGGGTGAACATGCATATTTGATCCCATTTTTTTAGTTTCAAAATAGGTACACAAACAGTTAACCGTACTTGTATTATTAGATTAAGTATGCTAATTAGGCGTCTGACAATTGCGACTCAGACAAGTATGACACCCTAGATAACAGGATGTCTAATGCACATAGGAGTTCCTAAGACATGATTTCTAAATGCCAATGACAATGCAGCAACAATTATTTGTTCATTATTAACTGATCATGGTTACAAGATGAGCATGATAACATGCTGAAAGTAAAGAGCCTAAAGCAGGATCTCTAATGAATGAGATGCATGTCCTATACAGGTTGTCTATTGCGCAGATAAGTGAATAAACTCCTATAAGCATGTTTTCTACCCATTATTTATACTAAGAATGCATAACCCTCCCCTCCCCCATATTCACTATTCAGCCCCCAATCATTCGTTTACAAATTATTACATACCAATGATAACTAAATTACAGTAATAAAGAATAAAATAAGAAGTTATTCTATAGGGAGACTTCAATCAGGCCCAGTCTTCCAACCTCACCCTTTTCAAGTTTCACAGCCTTTGCCATGGTCTGGATGCGGCAAAGCTTCCTGGGGTCCCATTGGGGTCCCTGGCTAATACCAACACCCAAACACTTAGTAGAAGGTAGGACATGTGTAGTGTGGGATTATCAGCCTCGTGTGTCAAAGTTCAGTGAGTACTCAGAGGCACCCAAAGCGATGCTCACACGAAGGGGGTAGAACCTATTCTCTATGAGTAGTGTGAAGTGCATAAAGGTAGTTTAAAGAGTTTACAAAGAGTTGGAGAGATGCACACAAGGATAATGGGCAAAGGGGACAAATAGATCACATAAACATCACCGGAGGATACAGAGACTTATACAAACTTACTATACATGGGTACACAAAATCAAAAGAGTTTAAAGAGACTTTGAAATAGTCAGATTTAGACATAAAAGTAAATAGTAACAGCATATTAGTCATAACAGGTAAGATTAGGAACAAGCAGTAGTCATGAGCATGCAAGTATCAACAGGCAAACCAGGAATCAATCACATGTTGCACAGAAGAAGCATAAATAGAAAACAACTAGGAATAAAACACACTGAAGTAGTAATAACCTTATTGGTTTGGAACATAGAATTTAATCAGAACATACCAGTAATCAGAGAACACAGCAGAATGCAAAAGCCAAGTATAAGAACAATAGCCTTAGCTTTTCAGTTGGCTAACGACAGTCAGGAACATGGAGCAACAATAGCATAAGAGAGAAAAAGAGAAAAATGGCACAAGAGAGAGAGCAATGTGATTGATGTGTGTATTTTGTGATATGCAATGTGTTTGTTGTTTTTTTTGCTAAAGTGAATGGGGGGGGGGGGGTACTTATAGTACTGAATACGAGTAACCAAACAAGGTAGCAATCCCTAATTAAGGAACTGGCATCAATCATAATCAAATCAATATATGGACTCCCCTTTAATTAAGGAGTCAGAGTTAAACGGTAATAAGGAATCATTTAAAAGGAAAGAAATCACAAAGCATGGTATTATCACATAAGGAAACAGAATAGCATAAAGTATGGAATAAGGACTAGGTGCATGATACTCTAATTAGGGAAATAGGTCAGGCTAATCAATCATCATATTTGTGCACACATATAGGGCAAAATACCACTTTAATTCTAGAAAATAGTTTTCAAAATAATGAACGAGATTGAAAACCTAGGAAATCAGTGTTAATCGAGGAAAGTATCCCACGAAATAAGGAAGCAATTCAAAATCAGTACCAAACCATAAGGAAAATATGCAGAATCACAATATAAGGCAAGTATCACAGTCTAAAAGAGGGTTTGTAAGAATCAGTATAAAATCCCTATGTAAACAATCAGAGAAACCTTAAGAGAAGAACACAGAATGGTAGGGGGATGAAACACTGGCAACAAAATTAAAGCAAAGAGCACGGAACTCAGAGAAGAACCTAGAAGAACACACAAACAAGCAAATAATACAAATGCAAACAAAGAAAGTTAGGGTTTCATCAGACTTAAGCAAAATGTTTAGAAATAGTACCGTGAAATCCCGAATTAATACTTAAAATCAGAAAATAAAGTGATTTTGAAAGGGTTTCAGAAACCCAAGTTTCAAAACGGGAGCAAAAACGTCTAAAACTTGAGCGACCGTAAAGATCGAGTAGAGAGCAGTGCAAGACATAAAGGTGTGAGTTTAAAATTGTTAAAAATACAGAGATTCAAGAGGTTTGGGTAGAGATTAGGGTTTCATAAGAAACCAGTGAGAAGTGAGAAAAACCTGGCTGTGAAA
The DNA here is from genome assembly GCA_026770625.1 of Nicotiana glauca. NCBI lineage: Eukaryota > Viridiplantae > Streptophyta > Magnoliopsida > Solanales > Solanaceae > Nicotiana > Nicotiana glauca. Next base: position 75,597 of record MU744413.1, on the reverse strand, counting down.
CTCAAGAATAATTGTGTTTATAGCACCATCGAACTAAAACCCATCGGAGAAAGGCCAGAAACAAACCCATGAAAAGCTTCAGTGACCATCTTGTATGGTGGAGACTCCTAGGGTCTCAGGGATGGAGGGAACCAGCGAGATAAGGCTTCAAGGCGGCTGGTGGTCGAAAGAGGCGAGGCTGGAGGTGGCCGGAGAGAGGGTGAAGGTCATCGGAGAAGAGGAACCAGAAGGTTCTAGAGAGAAGGAGGAGAGGAAGAGACAGATAGAGAGAGAGACTGGTCTCGAAAAAAGAAGGGGTCAGAGGGTGGGGGGGGGGTAGGTTAGAGTTTAATTAAGGAATAATAATCTGGATCATTGATCTTATTTGATCAACGACTCAGATTAATTTGTAGTTGGGCCGGGTTGGTTTAGATATTGGGCTGGGGCAGATTTGGTTGGGTATTGGGTCAATTAGGTCTAATTAAATCTGATAGGGATGGGGTTAAATTGGGCTAAAATTGAAACAATAAAGGGCTATGTGTTAAATAGCCAATTTCCCTCTTTTATTTTATATAAAATAGTTAAAATAATTTTAAAAATAAATTAAAGGTACTGAACTAATTAATAACATATAAATATTAATCTAACAATACTAAAAATGTTTTTACAATTATAAAATGCTGTTAACTTTAATATAGGCTATAATTGTAATTTTTTCAATTTAACTTAGAAAATACCAAACAAATTTGTAAAAATATGCAAAAATTACATTAATTATATCTTGGTGTAAATATGAGAATGGAAATAAAAACAAATGATAATCTGGGAATAATTATTGGATTTTTTACTGCTAAAATAGACAATAAATTGATTTTAAAAAATCTTAAAAATTAGGAAAAAATACCAAAACTCTTGGGATGCTTATATGTGCATACACATGATATTTTGAGAATATTTTGAGTATAAAAAATACATAGGAAAAAATTGGGTATCAACAGCTGCCCCTCTTTGCCCGAGAAGGATGAAAGAGTTGTCGGGTAAAGATATGATGGCCAATTTTGACCGAAAGAAATGATTTGAAAAGTTTTGACCGAGCTTTGGTTCATGAGCTTCCTACATATCACTGGTCTTACAGAAATCAAGCCATATGTAGTTCAGGGCCCGCCGACGGAATATGCCGATGGAAATTTTTCCAAGAACGGACGAGATATTTGGATTGGGGTAACATTGCTACGGGTTTAACAGAGCTGTGGAAACTGGAGCGGGATCGCTCCTACTGACACGGCCGTTGCTAGCTGGTTTACCTGCAAATAACAACACGAGCGCATATGTTATGCATAAATTTAAAACATGATGCAAGTTCCCGTTTGACCATGAATGTTGTCTTTGGACGGTTAGGATGATGTCCTCGGACTATGGTGTCCTGGTCCATGAAACATTAGTAAGGATTCGCGGGCTATGAAATGATCTTCTTGGGCTATGAGGATGATGCCTCCAAACCATGATGCCTTTGAATAATGATATGCAAAAGATAAAAGTGGGGTCCTCAGGCCATGGCATGGCGTTCTCGGGCTATGAAAATGCTGCCTCCGAACAATGACGGCTTTGGATAACTTGGCGATCTTTCAGCCCATGAAATGCAAAAGGTGGGGATCTTTCATCCGATTCAAGACTTAAAATAAAAATGGCGATATTTTAGCCGATGTAAAGTTTTAAACAGAAGTGGCGATATTTCAACCGATGTAAAGACTTAAATAAAAAAATAGTGATATTTCAGCCGACGCTAAGTGTAAAATGTAATGCGAGATGTAAATGAAGTGGCGATATTTCAGCCGATGTAAAGACTTAAATAAAAAATGGCAATATTTCAGCTGATGCTAAGTGTAAAATATAAGTGGCGATCTTTCAGCCGATGCGCGATTTAAACGAATTGGCGATATTTAAGTTGATGTAAAGACTTAAATAAAAATAACGATATTTCAGCCGATGCTAAGTGTAAAATATAAGTGGCGATCTTTCAGTCGATGTGAGATTTAAACGAAGTGGTGATATTTCAGCCGATGTAAAGAGAGATAAAGTGGTGATGTTTCGGCCCTGCAAGACGGAGAAAATGCTTAGTCTCGAAGGGCAGAATAGTAGCCTTATGCAATGTAGAGAAATGCAGATGGAGACAATGCTTAGTCTCGGAAGGCAGAAAGGTAGCCTTTTGCAAATGCAGAGAAATGAAGATGGAGATAATGCTTAGTCTCAAAATGCAGAAAGGTAGCCTTATGCAATGCCGAGAAATGCAGATGGAGACAATGCTTAGTCTCGGAAGGCAGAAGGTAGCCTTATGCAATATAGAGAAATGCAGATGGAGACAATGCTTAGTCTCGGAAGGCAGAAATGTAGCCTTATGCAATGCAGAGAAACGCAGATGGAGACAATGCTTAGTCTCGGAAGGTAGAAAGGTAGCCTTATGCAATGCAGGAAATGCAGATGGAGACAATGCTTAGTCTTGGAAGGCAGAAAGGTAGCCTTATGCAATGCAAGAAATGCAGATGGAGACAATGCTTAGTCTCGGAAGGCAGAAAGGTAGTCTTATGCAATGGAGAGAAATGCAGATGGAGACAATGCTTAGTCTCGAAAGGCAGAGAGGTAGCCTTATGCAATTCAGGGAAATGCAGATGGAGACAATGCTTAGTCTCGGAAGGCAGAGAGGTAACCTTATGCAATGCAGGGAAATGCAGATGGACACAATGCTTAGTCTCGGAAGGTAGAAAGGTAGCCTTATGCAATGCAGAGAAACACAAATGGAGACAATTCTTAGTCTCGGAAGGCAGAAAGGTAGCCTTATGCAATACACGAATTGTAAAAGGCAAAATATCTTAGCTGATAGCTTTATAGCTGATAGTCGATTGCTATATTGTGGCTGCTGGGGATGTCGTGTGTGGATATCAATTGTGACTAGGTGATGATTCTGGGAGTTGTATTCCCAAGGAGTATGAGTGCATAGATATCTGATGATATTACGACTTGAGTGCCTACATCAAAAGAAAAATTGTGAGTTCTGTAAAAGAGGGGAAGGTTAGTTCGTATCCCTATGGACTTTGCTCATCCTGCTCGGCCCTTGTTTCGGTGATATTGTGCATATCCTTGGGGTAGCATTGCTAAACAAAACAATTTTGATTATAGACATGCATGATTAGTTAAAAAATGTAACATAATCATATAATTTAAAAAAATAGTTTTCTTTTAGTTGAACCGACGACTGCGACGCGGTTCAAGACATTGAAACCTCTCTCTTCGGAATTTTGAGGGTCCTCCTAAAAATTCTGCCCCAGTTTACTGGGTTGGTGCTTCTGAAGGCTGCGTGCGATGACTGGCTAAAGATTAACTTTGGAATTTTGCGGGTCCTCCTCAAAATTCTGCCTCAGTTTCCAATTGTGGGGGGGAATGAAAATTTTATTAAATTGTGACCGAACCCATAAGGCTGCCTACGTATCCCCTCTTAAATGGGAATCGGGTCAGGCGTAGTTCAAATTACATCATAAAGAAATCATAATGGTTACACATAGTATCGCTTCACTGCATCTGAATTGATCGGCTTTGGCCAAACTTCTACGTCCATTTTTGCAAGTATGAGGGATCCTCCAGTTAGAACCCAGTGAACCGTGTACAGACCTTGCCAGTTGGGAGAGCATTTCCTTTTGGCTTCATCTTGATGCGGGAATACTTTCTTCAGCACCAGCTGTCCTGGTGTAAACTGTCTTGGCTTGACTCTTTTTGTTGAAGGTTTTGGACATTCGGTTTTGATACAATTGACCATGGCAAACTGTGTTCATCCTTTTTCCATCTATAAGAGCTAGCTGCTCGTAGTGACTTTTTACCCATTCTACGTCATTAAGTTCTGCTTCCTGCATAATCCTCAAGGAGGGGATTTCAACCATGACAGGGATGACTGCTTCTGTACCATAAACCGACATATAGGGAGTTGCCCCGATTGATGTACGAACTGTGGTGCGGTATCCCAACAAAGAAAATGATAGCATCTCATGCTACTGCTTATGTTTTTCTATCATTTTCCTCAGTATCTTCTTGATATTCTTATTGGCCGCTTCTACAGCTTCATTCATCTGAGGTCTGTAGGATGTAGAATTCTTGTGTTTGATTTTGAATGTTTCACACATTACTTTCATCGGTTCAGTGTTGATATTGGAACCGTTGTTAGTAATGATCGACTCTGGGATGCCGAACTGACAAACGATACAGTCGCGGACAAAGTCTGCCACGACTTTCTTAGTCACTGCCTCGTATGATGCTGCTTCAACCCATTTGGTGAAATAATCAATTGCCACTAGAATGAACCTGTTCCCGTTTGATGCGGCATGCTCGATAGGTCCGATAACATCCATTTTCCAAGCGGCAAATGGCCATGGCGAACTTGTTGCAGTAAGCTCATTTGGAGGCACTTTTATCATGTCTGCATGTATCTGACAATGATGGCACTTTCGGATGTATTGGATGCAGTTCGCTTCCATAGTCATCCAAAAATATCCCGCCCGGAGTATCTTCTTTGCTAGGACAAAACCATTCATATGTGGACCGTAGGTCCTTGCATGAACTTCTTCCAACAACCTGGATGCTTCCTTTGCTTCGACACACCTTAGTAATCCCAAATTGGGAGTCCTCCTGTACAAGACTCCTCCACTATGAAAGAATTTGTTAGATAACCTCCGAAGTGTGCGTTTCTGAGTAGCATTTGCAAGTTCCAAATATCCTTCTGTTGTCAAATACTCCTTGATGTCATGGAACCATGTTTTTCCATCTGATTGTTCCTCGACATGATCACAATAAGCTGGTTGGTCATGAATCTTTATCGGAATAGGATCTATGAAGTTCTTATCTGGATGCTGAATCATAGATGATAGAGTAGCTAATGCGTCGACAAACTCATTTTGGACTCTAGGGACATGCTGAAATTCTATCTTTGTGAACCTCTTCCTCAAATCCTGTACATGATGCAGACAAGGGAGTATCTTGGAGTTCTTGGTTGCCCATTCTTCTCAGACCTGATGTATGAGCAAATTTGCATCCCTGATCACTAGTAACTCCTGAGTATTCATATCAATGGCCAGCTTGAGCCCTAAGATGCAGGCTTCGTATTCGGCCATGTTGTTGGTGCACGGGAACCTGAGTTTGGCATATACCAAATAATACTGGCCGGTTTCTCATACTAGGACTACTCCTGTGCCAACTCCTTTGAAATTTGCTGCTCAATCGAAAAACATTCTCCACCCATCATAGGATTCTGTAATATCTTCTCCTATGAAAGATACCTCCTTATTAGGAAAAAACATCTTTAGAGGCTTGTATTCTCCATCCACGGGATTCTCGGCGAGATGATCTGCCAAGGCTTGTCCTTTAATTGCCTTCTGAGATACGTAGACAATGTCGAATTCGCTCAGCAGGATTTGCCACTTGGCTAGTTTGCCAGTAGGCTATATTTCAATGGATCTATTCTTGATATAAGGTAAGTGGTATAGGCACAGAAATAATGCCTCAACTTCTGAGCTACCCAAGTCAGAGCATAACATGTGCGTTCCAATAGGGAATACCGGGCCTCATACGGGGTGACCTTCTTGCTGAGATAGTAGATGGCCTGCTCCTTTCTCCCCGTTTCATAATGTTGTCCAAAACACAACCGAATGCCCCATCCAATACTGCAAGGTAGAGCAATAGAGGTCTACCTGGTTCGGGCGGAACCAAAACTAGCGGGGTTGACAGGTATTCCTTGCTTTTGTCGAAGGCTTTCTGGAAATTATCAGTCCATTTGGTAGAGGCGTCCTTCTTCAAAATTTTAAAGATAGGTTCACAAATGACAGTGGATTGAGCTATGAACCTGCTGATATAGTTAAGTCTAAGTCTCCCCAGGAAACTCATCGCGTCTTTCTTGTTCTTCGGCGGTGGCAATTCTTGAATGGCTTTAACCTTTCATGGATCCAGTTCTATTCCTCGTCGACTTACAATGAATCCAAGTAGTTTTCCGGCAGGAACCTTGAATGCACATTTGGCAGGATTCAGTATCAGATTGTTCCTTCGTAGTCTATTGAAGAACTTCCTCAGATCTTTCATGTGGTCAGTGGCTTTCTTAGATTTGATGATGGCATCATCTACATATACCTCGATCTCTTTATGTATCATATCATGGACAATAGTAGTCATGGCCCTCATGTAGGTGGCCCCAATATTCTTTAATCCAAACGACATCATTTTGAAACAATACATCCCCCATGGCGTAATAAAAGCTATTTTCTCAGCGTCTTCCTCATCCATCCATATCTGATAATACCCTGCAAAACAATCAACAAATGAGTGCAGCTCATGCTTGGCCCAGTTGTCAATTAGAATATGTATGTTTGGCAAGGGGAAGTCATCTTTCGGACTGGCCCAGTTGAGATCCCGGTAGTCTACACAGACTCTAACCTTCCTGTCTTTCTTCCATACTGGTATAATGTTGGCTAACCATGTTGGATACTCTACGACCCTGAGAACCTTGGCTTTGACTTGCTTGGTGACTTCTTCCTTGATTTTCAAACTCATGTCAGGTTTGAATTTTCTGAGCTTTTGTTTTACCGGCGGACATGTCGGATCTGTTAGGAGTTTGTGAGCTACAATAGATGTACTGAGACCAGTCATATCATCATACGACCATGCGAATATGTCCTCATATTCCCTTAGAAATTCCGTGTACTCTCCCTTTTCCAATGGTGACAGATGAACACTGATGCGCGTTTCCTTGACATTCTCTGTATCCCCCAAGTTGACAACCCTAGTTTCGTCTAGGTTAGACTTAGGCCTATTCTCAAAATCCTCAACCTCTTTAATGAACTCTTCTGGTATTTCATCCTCTTTTGAGTCTATATCTGTTTGTTGCGTTATCTCGTTGCATGTCACAATCGTCGATTCATCAAGATAAGTAATAGTAATGTTGTGTAAATAAAGTAAATGATAGAAAAAATAATAAGAGCGAGACCTATAAGAAATTGAAATGTTTTGATAAATTTCATAATTTTTTTGAACATTGGAGCTCTTTTTTTTGAAATTAAAAATGCGGAAAGGAAATCAACTAGTGAAAAAGTAAAAGGTAATGCATGGTGCTTTGTTCAGCCTTGCTACCCCGAAGCTTTCCGAGCTCTGGTGGTTTTGATGGACCAATTATTGAGGCACACTCCTCGGCTCACAACTTGTATGGAAGGGCCTTCCTCTCCTTCCTCCTCAAAAATGACATAGCAGTCCATATTGTCGTCTTCCAAAAATAGATTCCTTATTGCCGCCAACGTTTCCTCTTCTTTTGACCCATTTATGACATCTGCTGGCTAGAAAGTCTACTCCAGGCAAGGTATCGGATGCTCCAGTGGGTAGTAGGGGCTGTACCATGGTGGCGACCAGTGGTTGAACTCCTCCCAAGTGTATTCATACCCCAAACCAAAAGTGGTGCCATGTTTCTTTAGCTTAATGGATTTGGCGATTCCCTGGAGGTTTTTGCCAAGTCTCTTGCCAGGCTCGTATCCACACCAATTTAGTATTCTTTCAATCTCGTTGTTCCACCATTTATCCTTGTCTACAATGTTGACCCACTCAATGTGGTGGTAGGTTTCTCCGCCTATTTTCCTTCTTCCTCCTATTGCCGGGATGGTCTGGCGACTGTATATTGGATTGATATCATTGCCATAAATAATCACCTCTTGGCGATTCCACTCAAATTTCACCACCTGGTGTAGGGTTGATGCTACGACTCCAGTGGCGTGAATCCAGGGCCATCCCAACACGCTGGGATGTCTATCACTTGAAAGTCAACGTCGAACCAAGTCGGTCCCATTTGCAGACACAAACTGATTTCCCCAATAGTGGACATTTGTGATCCACTTAAAGCTTTGACATTGATGTATCCATCCTTGATCTCATGCATGCTCTTTTCTAATGTTTTGAGAGTCACCAATGAACAAATATTGAGGCTAGACCCTCTGTCAACTAGAATTCTAGTGATGATATAATCCTCGCATTGCACAGTGATGTACAATGCCTTGTTGTGGCTCAGCCCTTCTAGTGGCAGCTCATCTTCATGGAAAGTGATTTTTTGACTCTCCAATACTTGCACTACCATGTTCGCCATTTCTCCTCCAGTTATGTTGCTGGGCACATATGCCTGGCTCAGCACTTTCAATAAGGAATTTTATGTGCGTCAGAGCTTTGTAGTAGGTCTAAGATGGAGATCTGGGCTGGCGTCCTGTTCAATTGATCGATGACCGAATACTCTTCGGCTTGTATCTTCCTCCAGAGGTCATTAGGCCTAATTTTAGTAACGGTTGGTCGTCCAGAGGCTTGTTTGCTGGACTCAGCTAGATGTTCTAGAGTATAAACCCTACCGGTTCTGTTCATACCCTATGCTGCAATCGCTTCTCCAGATTTGGTTTTCCCTTTCCTTCTCGCCACGACGGTGTAATCCCAAGGAATGGCCTTTATATGGAATGGTGTTCTGGTTGACATAGCCACAAGAATGGGTACCCTTGCTTTGGAAGGTAACACAGCAACTTCAAATGGTACAGGTGCCTTTGGGGATCCAAACTGGACCTCAATCGGTCCTGGCGCCTTTGTAGAAGAAGGTGCCTCGAACTCAAGTGGTATGGACATGTTCACTTCAGCGTCTCCAAAAGGCTGGATATGGACTACAATCGGATTAAGTGTGACAGTTGGTTTCTTTGGCTCGTCATCTTCAATAATCAATCTGATCGATCTTTTTGGGTTCCAATAATCTTCTATCTCTATTATGTGAATGCCTCCGCCTTTGTGGTTGGCAGGGGTTGTTGCAAATATTAAGAGCATGTTCTTTTGCCACAATAATCTTGTTGTCAATTAAAGCTTGGATTTTATCCTTCAGAGAGTGGCATCCATCAATGGTATGCCCCTTCATGCCGGAATGATATGCACATGTTTTGTTCGGGTTGACCCATTAGGAAGGATTTTCTAGAGTTATGGCAGGAATAGGGGTGATGTAACTAGCATCTTTTAGCCTTTCATACAGCTGGTTGATTGGTTCGGCGATGGCGGTGTATTATTTGGGAGGTCTACGGTCAAAGTTAGGTCGTGGTCTAGGAAAGTTTTGGCAGGTGGGAGGTGATTGATAGTGAGAGGGCTGAGCATTATAGGCTTGGTAGATGGGTGTGGGTTGGGAATATCTTGGTGAGGTAGGTTGATATGTGGGGGGGGGGGGGATATGATTGGTAAGTAGGTGGTGGAGCTTGGTAAGAGGGCGAGGGTGCTTGGCAATTTGGGATATATGAGAGGAGATATCGGGTAGGCTTGGTATTTTATTAGGGATTTCGTTCTCTATGCAACCATCATGACACTCACATCCTTTTTCTTGGATGCGCTGCTAGACTGTAGAACCTTGTTGGTGGCCTGCAATGCCTCAAAGTTTGCGACCATACCACTTTTAATGCCTTCCTCGATCCTCTCCCCTATCTTGATGATGTCAGAAAATTTCTGGCCCTCAATCAACATCAACCTCTTATATTGTGGGTCCTGAGCTCGGACGAAAAACCTGTTCATCTGTTCTTCTTCTAAGGATGGCCTTACCTTAACAGCCTCTGACTCCAATGAGTAGCATACTCGCAGAATATCTCTGTAGGTTTCTTCTTTAAATTCAGGATGTAGAATACATCTGGCGCATTTTCCGTATTGAATCTGAACTTGTCCATGAAATCGGACGCCATACCTACCCAGCTTGTACACTTCTTGGGGTCTTGGCTAATGTACCAAGATAGAGCATCTCCTTTCAAACTTCTCATAAAGAGCTTCATACAGATCTTTTCATCCCTTTCGACTCCGATCAGCTTGTCGCAGTATGTCCTCAAATTGATCCTGGGATCCCCTGTGCTATCAAACATTTAGAACTTAGGAGGTTTGTAACCCTCAGGAAGTTCGACATCTGGCTGAATGCAAAGGTCCTCATAATTCAGCCCCTCGATACCTTTGTTTCCTTCAACACCCTGGACTCGGCTAGTCAGCTTCTTGAGTTTTGCGGCCAGGTTCCTGATAAGAGAGTCTTTGTCATCTGACTCCGGTGTGCTTGAAATTTATTGAGTATATTATGGTATGGTTTCCACATAGATGGGGGTGTTGTGGGGATGATCATTTGTGGAGTTTTGCGGTTCGGGAATGAGTAATGGGGTGTTGTTTGAAGTGTGCATATGTTGCAGTGTTGATGGGGAGCGAGTTGTTTTTGTGGTTTTGGGATGTTTTGTGGAGGTGTAGGGTTTTGAGCATTGGGAAAGTTAATATCTGGAGTAGTGAGGGAAAATGATAAGTTTTCCATGTTCCGAACGTGGTCCAGTTCTTCCTGAAATTTCAATAACTTTTGTTCGAGTTGGGCGGCATTTTCTTTGGAAACCTGAATACCCTGAGGAACCTCTACCCTTTCGGCCGAGTTGTTCAAATCTTCCATTTTTCTTCTGTTCTTCTTCTTGATAGGACTCGGATGAAGAGGAGGTGGAGGGCCCTTAGATCTTGTGGAGTAGGATGATGATGCCAGAGTGCACGAACTAACCTTTTGGGGAGGAGAATAAAACAAAAGTAAAACCAAAACAAGGTAACAAGTTAATAAGGGTTATGAGAAGAAAACGTTGCAATATTTAAACATATAGTGCAAGAATATAAATCATGTCCTAATTTGGGTGCCTCGTTGTGCCTGAGGTAGGCCTAGCGACAAGTTGATTTGGAGAACTTATAATACTAAATATCTCATTTTATTGATAAAAAATAAGCCAAATCCCGAAACGACACTAAAAATTGCAGGAAATAAAATGTCACTAATGGTCATTGGACTTATTACATTTAAAGCAAAAGAAAAGATCCTAACTACTTGGTCCCAGAGGGACCTTCCCCAGACTCGGCATCTTTAGCTCCATCGAACAGTTTCAACAGCTTGCGAAGTCTTAGCAGCTTCAATAATTCTATTGTTGGGCTTGATTTCCAGAAGAGAAGGTAAATTCCCCAAATATTTGCGGGCGAGGGTCTGATCACTGGAGTGAAGGACTTCCCACCAGCTCAGCAACCTTGGGTGGATGTTGGTTACCATGCCGAATCTGGGGACTTCGTGCCTCATTTTCTGCAAAACAAAGTGTTAGACCCTTACCCCTGCCGCACTCAACTATTTAAACCAATAATTAGCGTAAAAGCATTTAGTTCTCCAAATAAATGCACACAATATGGTGGCGTCCATTTGGGTTTCAAGGAAACCCAGTGGACTTTGGACAATGCTATCTTAAAGAGTCATTATGTGGACACCATAACTGACTCAGCTAGGTTTGACCATGATGCAAGCATAGTTAAATAGAGTAAGGTTTCTATGGGGTATTAGACCGGTACCCTTGAGCAGAAAACTCAAGAGGGAAAGACACGAAACCGTCGAATGCACCGCTGATCGACTGATTTTACCGCAAATACACCTTTGCCAAATTTAGGGGGTGATAATATCGAAAGAGCGCAACCACTCATTATAAGTGTTGGTATGGTATTTGTTATGCACGAGTGGAATATGATGTTGAAGATATAATTACAAGAATGAAACAAGTTGTCACGTATTTGCACGTTCATAAAGTAATGATTACAATAATTGCTCATAATTACAACAGTATTGAAGGAAAGCGGTAATATCATTAAAGAAAAGAAAACAAAGAGCCAAGTCAGATTTAAAGTAGAAGAGAGATAAAGACATTAAATAAAAGCAAAAAAGTCACAAATAACATGAAGTTGTAAAAGCCTAAAGAATATCACCACCGGAGTCGCCATGTTGTCGACGCCCCCTTTTTCTAAGGCAAAATCGGGTTTACGACATTTGGGAGGATAACTCGTTCCCTTTTGGGATTTGGGTTTTTGAAATTGAAGAGTCGCCACCTAATGATTAAAGTGCATTAGGACACTAGGAAGGGGTTTGAGTTTGAAGAACCAGAGTTTGGGAAAGGGCTAGAAATTATCTGGAGGGGAAGGTGTTAGGCACCCCTTGAGATCCACTAATGTGGTTCCCTGCCATGTTATATTGTGACATCGCATAATCAAATAAACAATTAAGGATTTGAATATATAACATTGCAAATAAATTAAAAACTTTTGAAGGTAAGTAGGAAGGGCAAAAATTTATGAAAAAAGATTTGAATAGTTTTACAAGAAGAGATGAAAGCAAATAAAGGGAGAGGGGTCGTAGGTTTATGATAAATATGGATCACATCAATGCAATATCCAGTAATTGCTCCTCAGAAAAGGGGCTACATGAGATATTAGCGCATCGGTCATTATCTCCATATCTACCCTTCCCATCCCGTTAAGGTTATTAAACGCGTGAGTTGGACACGAATACTTATTGTGTGCTATTACTCGTCCCGTCCTATAAATCCTGGAGGGTATTTAGGACCACTATTCCTATGTGGTAAGGACTAGGATGAACCCTTAGGTTTAAAGGCTAAAATGCTAAGAGACATACATAACAAATAGGACTACACATAAGGGAATATACAAAGACAAATAAAGGCTCACAGATCCATCCACAAGTGAACACATAATTAGCACGTCTCAAGCACATTCAATGTCTCAAAGATAGGAGTTTTTACAAAAAAGAAATAGGTAACAACAGTTGAATTAGTGAAAAGAGCAATTAAAGCATGGTTTTAAAAAATGAAATAGTGACAGTAGCTTAACGAGGTGCGGGGCAAGTAAAATAGCGCGATTCTGGGCAGAGAATGGTAGCCCACTAGTTTGAAAACATAAGAAATCAGAAACTCAGTGAGAGTAAATAGATGCATCATTTCAAAATCGTTTCCAAACAGCGCAGGATTTTTAATAAAAACATAGCGAACTTTAGGGGGTCAAAGCGAGAATGGGAGTGGCAGAGTTCAAAATTAAAAGAGTCTGGTTAGTCTTAAACTGGTAACAACATGATTAATCGATTCTGATCGGACCTAAAGTTTGCGTAGACGTCGTATGCATTGTCTAATTATCTTAATGGGTGAACAGGCATATTTGATCCCGTTTTTTTAGTTTCAAAAGAGGTACACAAATAGTTAACCCTACTTGTATTATTAGATTAAGATGCTAATTAGGCGTTTGACAATTGCAACTCAAGCAAGTATGACACCCTAGATAACATGATGTCTAATGCACATAGGAGTTCCTAAGACATGATTTCTAAATGCCAATGAGAATGCATCAACAATTATTTACTCGTTATTAACTGATCATGGTTACAAGATGAGCATGATAACAGGCTAAAAGTAAAGAGCCTAAAGCAGGATCTCTAATGAATGAGATGCATGTCCTATACAGGTTGTCTATTGCACAGATAAGTGAATAAAATCTTATAAGCATGTTTTCTACCCATTATTTAAACTAAGCATGCATACCCCCCCTCCATATTCACTATTCAGTCCCCAATCATTCATTTACAAATTATTACAAACCAATGGTAGCTGAATTACAGTAATAAAGAACAAAATAAGAAGTTATTCTATAGGGAACCTTCAATCAGGCCCAGTCTTCCAACCTCACCCCTTTCGAGTTTCACAGCCTTTGCCAAAGTCTGGGTGCGGCAAAGCTCCCTAGGGTCCCTGGCCAATACCAGCACCCAAACACTTAGTAGAATGTAGGACATGTGCAGTGTGGGATTATCAGCTTTGTATGTCAAAGTTCAGTGAGTACTCAGAGGTACCCAAAGCAATGCTCACACGAAAGGGGTAGAACCTATTCTCTAAGAGTAGTGTGAAGTGCAAGAAGGTAGTTTAAAGAGTTTACAAAGAGTTGGGGAGATGCACACAAGGATAATGGGCAAAGGAGACAAATAGATCACATGAACATCACCAGAGGATACAGAGACTTATACAAACTTACTAAACATGGGTACACAAAATCAAAAGAGTTTAAAGAGACTTTGAAATAGTCAGATTTAGACATAAAAGTAAATAGTAACAGCATATTAGTCATAACAGGTAAGATTAGGAACAAGCAGTAGTCATGAGCATGCAAATATTAACAGGCAAACTAGGAATCAATCACATGTTGCACAGCAGAAGCATAAGTAGAAAACAACTAGGAATAAAACACACTGAAGTAGTAATAACCTTATTGGTTTGGAACATAGAATTTAATCAGAACATACCAGTAATCAAAGAACACAGCAGAATGCAAAATCCAAGTATAAGCACAATATTATCCTTATCTTTTCAGCTGGCTAACGACAGTCAGGAACAAGGAGCAACAATAGCACATGAGAGAAAAAGAGAGAAATGGCACAAGAGAGAGCAATGTGATTGATGTGTGTATTTTGTGATATGCAATATGTTCGTTATTTTTTCTTTTGCAAAAGTGAATGGGGGGGGGGGAACTTATAGTACTGAATACGAGTAAACAAACAAGGTAGCAGTCCCTAATTAAGGAACTGGTGTCAATCATAATCAAATCAATATATGGACTCTGCTTTAATTAATGAGTCAGAGTTAAACAGTAATAAGCAATCATTTAAAAGGAAAGAAATTACAAAGCATTGTATGATCACATAAGGAAATAGAATAGCATAAAGTATGCAATAAAGACTAGGTTCATGATACTCTAATTAGGGAAATAGGCCAGGCAAATCAATCAGCATATTTATGCACACATATAGGGCAAAATACCACTTTAATTATGGAAAATAGTTTTCAAAATAATGAACGAGATTGAAAACCTTGGAAGTCAGTGTTAATCGAGGAAGGTATCCCACAAATTAAGGAAGCAATTCAAAATCAGTACCAAACCATAAGGAAAATATGCAGAATCACAATATAAGGTAAGTATCACAGTCTCAAAGAGGGTTTGTAAGAATCAATATAAAATCCCCATGTGAAAAATCAGAGAAACCTTAAGTGAAGAACACATAATTGTAGGGGGATGAAACACTAGCAACAAAATTAAAGCAAAATGCGTGGAACTTAGAGAAGAACCCAGAAGAACACACAAACAATCAAATAATACAAATGCAAACATATAAAGCTAGGGTTTCTTAGACATAAGCAAAATGTTTAGAAATAGTACCGAGAAATCACGAATTAATACTCAAAATCAGAAAATAAAGTGACTTTGAAAGGGGTTCAGAAACCCTAGTTTCAAAAATGGGAGCAAAAACGACTAAAACTTGAGCGACCGTAAAGATCGAGTAGAGAGTAGAGCAAAACATAAAGGCGTAACTTTAAAATCATTAAAAATACAGAGATTCAAGAGGTTTGGGTCAAGATTAGGATTTCATAAGAAACCAGTGAGAAGTGAGAAAAACCTGGCTGTGAAACTCAAGAATAATGGTATTTATAGCACCATCGAACCAAAACCCATCGGAGAAAGGCCGGAAACAAACCCATGAGAAGCTTTAGTGACCGTCTTGTATGGTGGAGACTCATGGGGTCTCAGAAATGGAGGGAACCAGCGAGATAAGGCTTCAAGGCGGCTGGTGGTCGAAAGAGGCGAGGCTGGAAGTGGCTAGAGAGAAGGTGAAGTTCATCGTAGAAGAGGAACCGGAAGGTTCTAGAGAGAAGGAGGAGAGGAACAGACAGATAGAGAGAGAGACTGGTCTCAAAAAAATGAGGGGTCAAATGGAGGGTAGGTTAGAGTTTAATTAAGGAATAATAATCTGGATCGTTGATCTTATTTGATCAACGGCTCAGATTTATTCGGAGCTAGGCCGGGTTGGTTTAGATAGCGGGATGCGGCGGATTTGGTTGGGTATTGGCTCAATTGGGTCTAATTAAATCTGATAGGGGTAGGGTTAAATTGGGCTAAAATTGAAACAATAAAGGGATGTGTGTTAAATAGCCAATTTCCCCCTTTTATTTTATATAAAATAGTTAAAATGATTTTAAAAACAAATTAAAGCTACTAAACTAATTAATAACGTATGAATATTAATCTAAAAATACTGGAAATGATTTTACAATTATAAAATGCTGTTAATTGTAATATAGGCTATAATTGCAATTTATGCAATTTAACTTAGAAAATACCAAACGAATTTGTAAAAATATGCAAAAATTACCTTAATTATATATTGGTATAAATATGAGAATGGAAATAAAAAAATGATAATCTGGGAATAATTATTGGATTTTGTACTGCTAAAATAGACAATAAATTGATTTTAAAAAATCTTAAAAATTAGGAAAAGTACCAAAGTTCTTGTGCATGCTTATATGTGCATACACATGCTAATTTGAGAATATTTTGGTATAAAAAATACATTGAGAAAAATTGGGTATCAACAGTCAGGATTTAGGAAACTTGTGTTGATAGTTGGGAAATTGCTTAAATAGCTAGAGTTCGGTCTTGTGAGTCTATATTAACTAGTTCTTACTTCATTTAACTATTTTGGGATTGTTTGGCTCCGAATTGAGGGCTTGGACTTGTTCTTAGCATTTGGAAGTGCACTTTGGAGCGAGGTAAGTCTCCTTTCTAAGCTTGTAAGAGGGAATTGTCCCCATAAGTATAATAATTGAGTAATTGCTATTAAATGCGGGGGCTACGTGTGTACTAAGTGATGAGAGTCCGTGCGTAGATACTATTTTGTTGTAGTGTAGGACCACCACTATGCCATATTTGTGAATATCTCTATATGTTCTTGCCAATGTGATCACTTAGGATGTGATAGAGACTTGGAAAGGTATAAAGTTGAACACGTATACTTTTTGAACCCTCGTATGAATTTATTTGAATATAAATGCAATTTTGTGTGTATTCTTGATATTTGTGAATCGGGCCGATCGCCTCGGTATGAATAGATGCATCTATGGCTCGCGCCATTCGACACTCTGGCAGTGCACAAATTATTTTCTGTTAGATCAAGCCGTCGACCTCGGCATAATGTGCGCATGATATCAATGTGAAATCTTGTACATGATTGTTTTGCTAAGTAATTCAAAATGTAAATAACTAATTAAAATATTGTTAAGAACATGAATTTTACCTCTTGCTATAAATTGTCGATTATGTGTGAATCTCATGCTTAGCATAGCACCTTATTATGTAACTTGACCCTAGTAAGTATGAAGTTGTCCTTTCATCTCTACTTCTCCGAGATTAAACAAGATACTTACTAGGTACATATTATTTATGTACTCATACTACACTTCTATACTTAATTGTACCGTATTTGAGGCAGGAACATCTTGCTATCAGTATGGTGCATGCCCCTAATTCATAGACCGAGACTTACGAGGTGAGATGCTCCCTTCATATGTCGTTCAGCAGCCAGATGGAGTCTTTCCTTACTTTTTTTGTCTATTCTATCTCATACTGTAGGATAGGGTTATTTTTTTTATACATTCTACTAGTTGCCCATTACTTGTGACACCAGGTCTTGGAACACACATTAGTAGACATTATTTTTGGGGTTGTATAATCATTTTGATACATTATTGATCGCTTCTGGTCTTAACTTTAATTTGAGAATCTGTTATACTTATTTTTGGATAAAAGTAAAATGAGAACTTAATTGTATTTCCGTATTGGTTGGCCCTGACAATGGTGTCGGGCGCCATCATGACCTATTGTGGAAAAATGGGTCGTGACAGGTATGATTAGTGTGTCTCTTTGTTTAAGCTCCCAGATTCCCGCTTTGTTCTACCTCTGATTTATGCCTTCATGGGCCGCTAAAAAAAATAGCCAGTGATTCACTTACATTGTAAGTCAATTATTTCTAATATTTGTAGAAATATATGCTTTTCTGTGAAAAGATAGATTTATCGAATTTATGTCTTCAATACAACTAAATTCTTTTTCCATTTTATTAATTCATATTTTTTTATTTTTGAAAAAGTTCATATCATGTTGATATTCAATTTTATTTTGTCATTTCAGGTCATATGCTATGATGTTCAGAATTTTGACATGTGGAAGAAATAAAGAGTTAGAGAAACCGTTATGCGTCGTGTGTCGTAATAGCTATTATCAGTTGTTGGACACGAAGCGGCACTAATAGGTGTTAGATTAGAACGGTTTAATTTTTTTTGTTGATACATTTAATGAAATGTACTAGTATTATTTTTAAATGTAAATAAGCATAACTGCTTTAGAAATGTTGGGAAAGTCCCTTATTCAATTTTATTGGAAATAAAAAATTGTTAAATATAATATTTATCATAGAACAACCTTCTTATCAATAATATATTACATTATTTGAATACGAATTAATATTGTATTTTATGACAATTGTAAGTGTCATTAATTATCACACCTTATGGTGACAATTTTATTCTGTCGGTAAACGCAATATTTTTAGCGACAACATGATAGTTTTCAACTACAAAATTGTAAATTATTTTTGTAAAAGCAAAGTGTAACGACATCACCGGTTGTTTTGAGTTTTTGCGCTTTGATCGCCAGTTCTGGGCATTATTTGCCCCGTGTAATGTATTGTGACTGATTTAGATAGTTGGTTTTGGTTTTCACGGAAAATCAGTATGAATGTGAAAGAACAGTCTCAGTTGAAAGCTTTGAATTTGAAAGGTTTGACCAAGAGTTGACTTGCTTGTATATGAGCTCGGATCAGAATTTTTATGATTTGGTTAGTTACATTGGATGATTCGTGACTTAGGAGTGTGATCGGGAGTGATTTTTGAGGTCTGGTGTAAAATTAGGCTTGAATAGGCGAAGTTAGTATTTTGGCGAATTCCGATTGTTAGGTGAGATTTTGATCCGAGGGTCAGAATGGAATTTTGAGAGTTTATGTAGCTTCGTTAAGTGATTTGGGATGAGTGTGTAAAATTTCAAGTCATTCGGAGGTGATTTGGTTGGGTTTTTGATCGAGTGCGTGCTTCGGAAGTTTTTGAAGAACTTAGGCTTGGATTCGATGAGAATTGTTGATTTTAGTGTTGTTTGAGGTGTCTTGATGATTGGAACAAGTTTGGAAGAGGTATTAGGATATATCTGTGCTTTTGGTTGAGGTCCCGAGGGCCTCAGGGTGATTTCGTATGGTTATCGGAGAAATTGGAATTTTGTTGCAGCTTTAGATTTTGTGCTTATGGTATTTTTGCATCTGCGGTGTGGGTGGTTCATCGCAGAAGCGAAAAAATCGGTCAGGCGAGCTGGACCGCAGAAGCGGATAAAGGGATCGCAACTGTGGAATCGCAGATGCGGAAGATGCTCGCAGATGCGGCTTTGGCCAATTTAATGAACTCCGCAGAAGCGGGTGTGTTGACTGCATATGCGGTACCGCTAAAGCGGATTTTGAGCTGCAGATGCGGTTATGTCTGGGCTGAATGTATATATGTGTTCCTTCGCGAGTTTTGAAGGGTTTAACCATTTTTGCACTCGGAATTGGGAGCTTTGGACGATTTTGAAGAGAAGAATCAAAGAGACTTCGTCAAGGTAAGGAATTTTGGACCTAAAACTCCATTCTATGGTTGTATTTCATGAATTTAGGGCTGTTACTGAAGGAATTAAAGGGCAAAAATGGAGGATTGGGGCTTGCGTTTAAGAGGCCTTTAAATGGGGATTTGAGGGGTAATTTGGACTCCGATTTTATTATTTTTGATATGTATGAACTCGTGAGGAGATAAGGAATCTATTACTGTAAAATTTTTCGAGTTTCGAGAAGTGGGCCCAGTGCTCGGGTTTTGGTAATTTTGGAATTTGTGCTCATTATTGATTGTTTTCACTTGGGCTTTGTTCCCTTAACATACTGTGATGTATTCGCTCTGATTTTAGATAGATTCGACGTGTGTGGAGGCCGATTTGAGGGGCAAAGGCATCGCGAGCTAGAGCTTTTGCCGGTTCGAGGTGAGTAATGATTTTAAATGATATTGTGAGGGTTTGAAATCCCATATTTGCACATCGTAGTGCTATATTGAGGTGACTTGCACGCCGGATAACGAGCATGGGGTAGAGCACCATTGGGGATTGTGACTTGGCCCGTCCCGATTGATGAATTTACTGCGTATTTGACTGAAATTTACTTGTTATCATCATAATTTGGGCTGATTGCCCTATTTGGGCTTTGTGCCAACTATTTGAACCCTTCGGGGTTTATTGTTGATATTTCCTCACTGTTTTGATTTTATACTTGAACACAGTCATGTATTTTCTACTGTTTTCGAAACTCAACCAAGTTTATTTTGCTTTAACATTTGAAATGATATTTCCAATACTATTTTTGGGCTGAGCATCATGTTTTACTGTTGCCCTAGTGGCTTATGTAATTTTGACTGAGTAAGGTTGAGGGCCTATATTGTGATGATACTGTTGGATCGGGCTGCACACCGCAGCAGTGAGATACGGAATTGATATAAGGCCGAGAGCCTAAATTTGATGCCTCAAGATGGCCTGATATTGTGCCTAGGCCATAAGGGGCCCCTCCCGGAGCCTTCACACCCCCAGTAAGCACCGTCGACGGTAAATGGATCGGGCTGCACGCCGCAGCAATATGTGGAATGGGCTGCACGTCGTAGTGGTACCGATACTATTTGATATGTTTGCCTTATCTTATTTGTCTGCTATTATCTGTTGTTTTGTGCACGTTCTTGCAATATTTACCTGATATTCTGGCATTCTCTGATAACTGAGTGTTGTGCCCGAGGGGCGGAATTCTGTGCTTATCTGCACTATTTGTTTTTGCATTCATTTGTGTCACCGCTGAAAAAGTCATTTTCAAAAGAGCTTTTAAACTGAGCTAAAATCTTTCTAAAGATTTCATGGCTTCACTGTTTTTCTCAAAGAGTTTTACATTGTCTCTATGCAGCATGATGGTTTGCTCTACGTGATTTCTTACTGCTCAGTTGTTATTTACCCTTATTACTTACTGAGTTAGAATACTCACTTTACTCCCTTCACCTCGCGTGCAGATACAGGTAATTGTTCACTTGGTAGGGGTTTTTGGCTGATCGGAGGCAGAGTTATCGGAGTTTAGTGAGGTGACTCCCAGAGTTTGCGGCACCGTTTTTCTCCCTTTTCGTTTCTTGTCCTATGCTGTATATTTCAGACCATGTAGTTGTGTTTATATTCTAATAGTTGCTTGTGACTTGTGACACCCCGATTTGGGCTGTGTCGGGTTGTACTACCGCTAATTATTACCATTAAATCACATTTAAACTGCTTATGAATTGTTTTAACTATTTTAAAAGGATGAATTAGGTTTAGTCGGCTGGCCTTGTCTTCACGAGAGGCGCCATCACGACCGGGTCCGGGTTTGGGTCGTGACAAGTTGGTATTAGATCCTAGGTTACATAGGTCTCACGAGTCATGAGCAGGTTTAGTAGAGTCTCGCTGATCGGTACAGAGACGTTTGTATTTATCCTCGAGAGGCTGTAGAACCTTTAGGAAAACTTCACATTCTTGGAATTCTTATCGTGCGTCGTTGATTCAGCTCGAAATTTAACTCTTGAAATTCCTTCCACACGTTCGTATGCGCACATGAGCGCTCATAATTAGATGTGCCTTGTGTTACACCTCCTTTTTCACTACACCCGTAAGGGCGTAAAGGAGTTTTTCCACTTAAAGGACAATCAGAACGGGATTTATTATTAAGATTTCAGAGTCGCCACTTGGGAGATTAATGTTGTCCCAAGTCACCGGTTGAATCCTGAACCGAGGAAAAATATGACTCTGTTAACAGTCCGCGAACCAAAAATCTGAGTAAGGAATTCTGTTAACCCGGGAGAAGGTGTTAGGCATTTCCGGGTTCCGTGGTTCTAGCTCGGTTGCTCAACTGTCATATTTGATTTTATCTGATTCTAAAACATGTTTTAACTTATGTGCCTTTTTAATTTTGAACCGCTTTTATTATTATTTATTTTTAACAAGAATTGCAACATCGTGAAAACGCGTCTCAAACCACGTCACATCAATGCATCCGTGGTTGTTGACATATTTCGACTCTGTTGAGATTTGGATTTGGGTCACATAAATGTGCACCCGAATTTAGGAATGTAATATTATTAAAAGCACGCCTAAAGAGACCAACGCATTATTATTTGGGGAAGGCCGTGAAATTCGCTAAACGTCCCATCCCGAATTCTACGTATTCTTATTATAGCCATTTATTGAGGGCCCCGCAATTTATGTGTTTTGCTTGGCGAGGCTCGTCTCATTTATTATTTAAGGGCAGGCTTAAAGGCAACTACGATTTTCTATTTTTATTTGTCTCTAATAATAAAGAAATGTCCTAATTATTTCCAATTGATAGGAAGTTATAAAAGCCGCGTATTTCGGTTGTAGGCTAGGAGGTAGTGGACTAGTTCGGTGGGTTTTTGTCTAAGATAGCTAGGGGCAATGTCGAGTTTTACTATTTTTTATTTTCGATGTAGGATCGATTTACAAACCATCGTTTCTGCTTTGAATTATTATTATTATTATTTTTCTTTTCTTGCTTTCTATGTTCCTTTTACCGTATGATTTCCGCGGTGAATCTAATACTCTCTTCTTTTGTCTTTTTTGTCTTTTTTATTATATTGAGCTGAGGGTCTTTCGGAAACAGCTTCTCTGCCCCCTTGGGATAGGGGTAAGGTCTGCGTATACACTATCCTCCCCAGACCCCACTTGTGGGATTTTACTGGGTTGTTGTTATTGTTGATAAAAGTCCAAAACCCTCATGACCCACCTTCAAACAATTTAAACCAAGCTATAAAGTAAATAAATGGAGTATGCTAAGCATTTTTATTTTAAAACACGAAGGGGCCAACATCTTGGGCCTGCTATTGAGGAAATCAGGCCCAAGTATCATATTCAGCAGCTTAAGATCAAGGCTCAAGGATCGAACCTGGGCACAAGCGTGAACTCACACTTGGACTCATTTTCAAGCAGGCCAATCGAGTCAGTACCAATTCCTGGTTTTGCAATTATGTTATACCTTAACCTCAAATTATAAAATTCACATTCTTCATCTATTTATTTGTCTTGCTTATTTTGCTAATGAATATTAAAAGAAGACCAGATTTGAAGCTAGTTTGGAGTTAATTCAGATTAATGTCATCCTACTAACATTTTCGTAATTCTTGATCTAAAGTTGAAGGGACTGTTTGAATTAGCACTAAGACATGAACTAACTTTTATTAATGCTGAAATTTGAAACTACATCACACTACACTATACCATACTAGTACAACACGCATTAAACTAGCTAGAGGGTTCATATATTCAGGGAGTAAGCTGTATTAAAAAAAATCCATTGTGAATTTGCACAGTCCGAATCGGCAGAAACTATCTTAGTTAACAGTCCAAACACAAACAGATTCAATACAATTCTAACTGACTAAAATTAACATACACACATCCACAGACTGTCTACAACCATAGCATGTAAGTGAGCCTAGATCGAGAACTCGACTTCATTTCACTTCAAATTTGGAGTTACACCATAATGAGTTCAAATAGTGTACCTGGAATTTGAAATTAAGAAAAAGCAGAAGAAGTCAGCAGCAATCAGTAATCGATCACAAACAGCCCAGAAACAAGATAAGGCAGTCCAGAAATTTTAAACCAAACAAAGCTAACAAATCCACTCCAACACAGCAGCAAATCAACCCAGAAATGATGCACAAACAACTAGCAGAACACCCAAACTAGGTTCGAACCACCAATTTCAATTCGAAATCACCCAAAATAACTCAAAACTGAACTTAAACACTTCTGAAACTTCACTGATGCTAAACTCAACCAAAACCCACTTAACTTGACTCAAATTCATTCGAAATGGATATTTTAGCTTCAGCTACCAGAGTTTGAGCTGAAAATGCAAAATCAACTAACTACTAGAAATTAGCTAAGAGATTGAATGGAACAATAACTATTTTTTATTTTTTTATTAGATTTTTCTATTATTTTTGTTTTTTGGAGTTTGAATTTTAAAATCTAGATCTGAAAAATGAGCAGATGCCTTTGGGGGGAGTTTTTGATGGCTGAAAAAACTTGTGTTCTAAGGCTTGGGAATGCCCTTTTATAGGCAAAGATGAGGGCAACCCTCCAATTTTCTGTTATTATTTTTAGTCCGTAGTTTATTTCAGTTAGTCCCTCACTTATTGACTTGTTACTCAAGTAAGCCTACTAACTTCCCTGAAATTACAACTAAATACCTATTCTAGAAGGTTCTAGTATTAGCCACAACATTCTATCCTATTATCAACTACCCAAAACACCCCTGAAAAACCACTGAAAAACCCCTGCAATTACCCTTGATTTAATCCCAACACTATCAATCTAGTACAGCTATATCCAAATAATTCACTAAGCTCTAAAAGCGAACTTCAACTTGCAAAAAATGGAATCCTAATTATCATTATCCAACATATCAACTAAACATCATTAATAACCAGAAATAAGTACCAAGCTACACTAATACAACTAATGACAAATGAAAAATCTAGGGAAACAACCTACAATGGCATCAATCGACTAAAATGAACAATCAATCTTACAATACTGCATCAATTAAACACATTTAAAGTCCAAGCGAGCAACTTAATTAACTAACTCAGGTTCCACTCGATGGGTGAAGCAAAAGAATTATGAAAAAGAGTACAAAAATAAAAACAAAAGGAATCGGTTAAGAAAGATAGGCAGGCAACAAAATAAGAACAAAACAAAGAAAATAAAGAAAAAGAAAAAATCACTGACAACTCTTGGATTTACAACTCGACCAATTCCAGTGGTATTTGAATGTTGCTGATTATGAAATCTTCATGAGGGAGGCTTAATGACCATGTAATATTAATTTGGGATTATTTGGTGAAGCTAGGGTTTTGGCCAATTTTTGGATTTGAAATTCTAGAGGCTTGGCCACGATTTGAGGAGTATTATTTACAGATTGGTGATTAGGAAGTGGAGGAGATTTGGTGGTGTAAATTTGGACTAGTTTGGACGGTGTCTCCGCCGTGGACGGCGACTACGAATTTGATTATTCGAGGGCTTACTGTAGGATTCGAGAGGAGATGAGGGCAGATTCGTGAAGAGGGCGTTGAGGCGGTATAGGGGTGTGAATATGAGAGCCATCGGAGATGGTGGTATTTTCTCCGGCGGCGGAGCCGGCGGCGTTATAGGAGAGGGGGGTGTGTACGAGGATGATGGAGTTTGGTCTAGGGTTTGCTAAGATTTTTGGATAATTTTATGTAAAATGAAACTTAATTATGGGCCGTTGGATTGAAGGAGATCGATGGCCAAGATTGATGCGCCTTGAAAGACTATGGGGGGGGGGGGAGGGGACAGGCCGGGTTAATTGGATTGGGCCTTGGATTTTGGTCCGGTTTTAGGGTGCTGGTTGACTGGGAGGGGATTTTTGGTTTCGGCCTGCCCAATGTTTGGGCATTTTTATCAAAGACTCAACTTCTCTTTATTTGTTTTCTTTTGGTTTTCTTTTTTTATTTCTTTTATTTATTTTGTTTTCATTTTGTATTTTTATATTTTTTTCTGATTTTATTAAAATGCTAAATAAAAAAATCAATTAACACTAAAAATTAGATTTCCTAATTCCCTATCCATTAATTTCTAATTAAAATGCAAACTAAGACATATTTAAACTAAATATGCAAAAAGGGCCATTTTTGTTATTTTCCATGTATTTTATTTTAAAAACGAATTAACCTCTAATTAATCCTATAATATAAAGTTAAATCATAAATGCAAATGCCAAATGTATTTTTGTATTTTTCATATGAATTAAAATGCACAAATGAAATGCAAACAATTAACAGAAAATGACACAAAATTCACAAAATTGTAAAATAATGAAAAACATCATTTTGTTTGAATTTTTGGGAATAATTCATATATAGGGCAAAAATCACATGCTCACAGCTGCACATCTTCGCTCGGAAACATGAAAAGTTTTCGTGCAAAGATAAGTGAGCAAGTACGAGCAATTTTTGCCCGTTTGAATATTCAGTGTGAAGCATTTTTGAAAGAGTTGACCTCATCCTGCTTCAGAGGTTGCCTACATATCCTGGGATAAACAGGAATCAGGTCAGTGTAGTTCGGGAGGATTTGGTAGCTGGGACTACCAGGAGCTGTGATTTCATTGCTATTGCTGCTGCTACTGCTCGCTGACCTCCTTATTACACCGTGTCAAAATAAAAAGAAGCTATCCTATGCTATGATCTATGAATTACAAAAGTCCTATCTATGTCTTTAAACTTGTTCTTGTGTCGCCTTGAACTTGTATTCTTTCCTTGCATTGATTGGAGATGTTTGTCACACCTCCTTTTTACCTACCACACCCCGCGAAGGGTGTGATAATGGGAGTTTTTTCCAATTAAAGGACAATCGAAATGGGATTATTATTAAAGATTCAGAGTCGCCACTTGGGAGATTAATTGTGTCCCAAGTCACCGTTTGAATCCCGAATCGAGAAAAAGATTGACTCCGTATTACAGTCCGCGAACCTGAAATCCGGATAAGGAATTATGTTAACCCGGGAGAAGGTATTAGGCATTCCCGAGTTTCGTGGTTCTAGCACGGTCGCTCAACTGTTATATTTGGCTAAATTATCTGATTTTTAATACGTGTCTTTACCTATGTGCTTTTAACTTTGGACTGCTTTTATTATTTTTTTATGAGAATTGCAACGTCATGAAAACGCATCGCAAACCACGTCACATCAATGTACCCGTGGTTATTGACACATTTCGACTTCGTTGAGATTTGGATTTGGGTCACATAAATGTGCACCCGAGTTTAGGGAGGTAAATTATTAAATACGCGCCTAAAGTGACTAACGCGTTGTTAACTTTGCGAGGGCCACGGAAATTAGCTAAATGGCACATCTCGAATTCTAAAGGAAAATCATTCAACTAAATGGACTACAGATATTCATATTTAACTTATTAGGGATTAAGTATCACAACTACATTACGGAAACCGTATCCGTAATTGAGACAATTATTATTAATCGTGCGGAAAGTACTTGCAAACTACTAACTCACTAATCTTTTGCTAAAAAAAAAATATGTTTTCTTCTCTAAAATGCAAATCAAACCCCAAACGTATTATTCCAAAGCTCATTTTTTACGGCAAGCTTACACTAAATGGTAGCCAAATCTTGACTAATGAATTGAAACAGTAATAGATTTTGAAGCCAAGTCTCTAACAGAATCTCTAACCATTTAACATTCAATTATTAACAACATCCAATTATCACAAAATGGGATAAGTCAATGCATGGAAATTTCCAACATTCAATCAATGAATAAGCCATGTTCAATATCAGCATACACGAAGAACAATAATATTGTATCATCTATACCAAATATGCACTTCCTATTTAAACACCACTCTTTCTGGCTTATCTACCGGACGGTAGCATTGTGTCTAAATACAGTCTTAATCACAAACGAAGAACATGCCACCAAATCGGGATTTCATTCACCACATTAGGAAGACAAATCTTGCAATTTTAGAGCAAATGAAGTTTAGGATTGGACCTTTTATAGCTGCAATATGTTTTTGAAGCAATGAACAAGAAAAATTCGGCCAGATCTAACTGTTGAAGACCTTGACGCACCCGACCTCGACGAACAGTGACGACCTCAACAGAAAACTTTTCTAACTCGAACGGATCTGCTCGGAGTTCTTAAGGTATGTTTTCCGGTTGAAAAATATAAGTAAGAATAAAGTCCAGCGGTGTTGTTGATTTAAGATGAAGCTGCGGGAACGTGGGAGATAGGCAGGGACCAGAGACCTCAAATGACGTTCTTAAACAGACCTCAAACGTCGCCGGAGAAAACAGATCTTTTCCGATGAACTCGAACTTCAAAGGTCGTTCATGGCGTTGCTTCTCTCTTCTTTTCCCAAGCATTGTTCAGGTTGAAGAGGATCGATTTCAAGGGTCCTCTTTGTTCTCTATGGCTGTCTCCTTCTTTG
>MU744413.1:21792-47364 GCA_026770625.1 Nicotiana glauca | reverse complement strand
CCCCCCCCCCCCCAAATTGTGTGTCCCCCATGGTCTTGTGTTATGTGTAAGGTGTGGTGGATTTGGATTGTTATGGACTAGGTCCGAAAATTAAGCCTAAAAATGGGTAGTTTGAACCCAAATATTATTCTTTGCCTGGAACCGAGAATAAAAACACGATGTTATTTAATTAATCCTACGTAAGCAAAAATAACTATTAAAATAAGACTAACAATTAAAACAAAACTATATTTTTTTGTAATTTTTGTTTTTTATATAAGATAGAAATATAAAGTACTATTTTTCTATTTTTTAAAGATTAAAATGACTACAAAAATATTAATAAAACTATTTTTTTGTTTGTAATTTACGAAATTATAAAGATAAAAAATAAAGTACTATTTTTTGTATTTTTCAAGCTTATGAGAAATACATAAATTAAAATTTATATACCACTTTTTTTTTGTAATTTTTTATTATCTGACGAAATAAAGTAAAAGATCTAAAATTAGCTGAAATAACTGTATTAGACCTAAACTAAATATTTTACGCTAAAAATATAAAAAATCTCGGGGAGGGTCAAAAATCACATATCTACAGCTGCCCCTCTTTGACTGGAAATACGAAGAGTTTTCAGACAAAGAACGACTAGACATGTTTTTTGACCCGACCCTTATCTGGAGGGACTAAAACTAAGAGAAAGGAAGAGAATGTGACCAAGCCCTGGTATCTGAGCTGCCTACATATCCTTGGCTATAAAGGAATCAGGCCACGTGTAGTTCAGAAGTGAATGAGAATATAGAGTATGCCGAGGTGATGAGCCGATCGAGGTGCCGTTCCGTCGAGGTTGCGGTCCGCGGTCCTGCTATTATATCAAAAATCAAAACACGAAAAAGACAAACTAAGCCTATCAGCTACTAGTTACAAGATCCCTATATATGAGTCTTCTGAAACTTGATCTCGAGTTTTGGTTGGTGCTTCATGCGGACTCTGATCTGAATCTTGATGCTTGTTAGCTGCAGGTGTAGGTTCAATCTTTTTCAGCCTTTTCAAAATCAAGACGGGACATGCAGAGTTTTTTACTTTGACCATGTCTTGGGCAACCCCTCCTTTCATCAACTTCTGCATTTTGGATTCATTTTTTTCCCTCTTTTTCTCATTTTTTTTCTCTTTCTTTTTTTTTTCTTTATTGTGACCAACTTTGATTGACTCGAACTTGAACTGATTGCTTCCTTCTTGTGAGCTTCGAATTATTTTTCCTTCGAAGCTTGAACTGCCTTCCTTCTGACCACTGTTGCCTTCCTTCTGGCTTCTGAATTTGGATTTATGCTGGGGATTTTTGTGATAACCCTATGCCCTTCGGGAGGGCTCTTGACTTCAAGACTTGAAATGTAAAGACTGAGATGTACAGATTGAAATGTAAATACTGAAATGTATTCCTCTATTATACGGGCGGGCTCTCGACTTCATCAACAACTTTGTAAATAAAATGCATTTGGCAATGATTTATGAAATATATATTTTGGCAATGTTTATACAAACAGGACCACTCGGGTCGAAATAAATTAAATGTCCTTTTGAGGAAGGATTAAATTCAATATCCTATTCGAGGCTGGATACACCTAAAATACATCCTATTTGAGGGAGGATAGACCCGATATATCCTATTTGAGGGCGGATGAACCCAAAATATCCTATTCGAGGGCGGATGAACCCAAAATATCCTATTCGAGGGCGGATAGACCCATCATATCCTATTCGAGGGCGGATAGACCCATCATATCCTATTCGAGAGCGGATAGACCCATCATGTCCTATTTGAGGGCGAATAGACCCATAATATCCTATTTCAGGGCAGATAGTCCCATAATATCCTATTTGAGGGCGGATCGTCCCGTAATATCCTATTTGAGGGCGGATAGACCCATCCTATCCTATTTGAGGGCGGATAGACCCATCCTATCCTATTTGAGGGAAGATAGACCCATCCTATCCTATTTGAGGGCGGATAGACCCATCCTATTCTATTTGAGGGCGGATAGACCTATCCTATCCTATTTGAGGGCGGATAGACCCATTCTATCCTATTTGAGGGCGGATAGACGCATCCTATCCTATTTGAGGGCGGATAGACCCATAATATCCTATTTGAGGGCGGATAGACCCATCCTATCCTATTTGACGACGGATAGACCCATCCTATCCTATTTGGGGGCGGATCGACCCATAATATCCTATTTGAGGGCGGATAGACCCATCCTATCCTATTTGAGGGCGGATAGACCCATCATATCCTATTTGAGGGCGGATAGACCCATCCTATCCTATTTGAGGGCGGATAGACCCATCATATCCTATTTGAGGGCGGATAGACCCATCATGTCCAATTTGAGGGCGGATAGACCCATCATATCCTATTTGAAGGTGGACAAACCTGATATGTCCTGTTTGAAGGTGGACAAACCTGATATGTCCTGTTTGAAGGTGGACAAGCCTGACATGTGGCGCTTGATTGTGTAATTACAAAGATTGATGCAGCGTAAAGAGATTGATATGATGTAGAGATCTTGATATGGACATAGCTTCCGTCCCTGTCTTAAATCAAAGAAAATTTCGTCAGTTTAAAGTGCAGTGGTTGGTGGTGACCTTCTGTTGAGGATGGTTCTTCCCTTTTCCCTTTCCTTGCTATGCGCTCCCAAAACTTGTTGGGGAATGATGTTATTTGCTAGGGATGATATTCCTGCTGGGGATTGTTTTTTTTCTTTTTTTTTTTTTTAAACTACTTCCTTCAAAACTTTTATTTTATCTTAACACTGCTGGGGATACAAATGTTATCAGCTGGGGATAACGCTGTTGAGGATAACATTGCTGGGGGATTTTCATTCCTTTAAAACTGGTGTTTCGTTCTTCTGAAGACTGCTGGGGATAACACCGGCTTTTTGCTTTTTCTGAACACAAGTTTCACCCTTTTGTTCTGTCCGCTGGGGATACAACTTCCTTCATTAGAACTTGTTATGTTGGGGATAACACTGGTTTAAAGACCGCTTCCTTTGAGACTTGTCTTATCTTCCTTCTTCCCCAAATTGATGCCTGACTTCTAGAAATTTTTTCCAAATGGAAGGAAAATTTTCTGCCCCAGTTTGATAATTTTCCACGTGGCATGCCTTTCTGCCATCAATGACGTTCCCTTGCCTTGCATAATAATTGAAAAGTTGGTGGCAAGTTTTGAAGTCATTTCTCACTTGTTCTGACTAGACAGACATTGTTGGGGAATTTTTTGATAAAAAGGAGAAAGATAAAAGGAAACAAAAATTGAAGACAAAGGAAAAAGCTGACTCTCTAACAAGAAAAACTACAAAAACTTATCAAACGCGGATACCAACTCTACCGGTCATGACATGCACATATGGCCTATCCTCCGTCGTTAATCGCCTTCCATAATATTCGTCAGGGGCTTTCCCATATGATTCTCAATCTTCACTCAACTTATAACGCCTGAAGGGTTTTCATTATCAAGCCTCTCTCATTTTGGTTTTTCTCTCAGCTTTCATCGCCTTATGGTTCCCGTGAAGGTTTTCACCGATAAGACTCTCTCATTTGTATTACTCTTCAGCTGGGGATTGGGGTGCCACCGCTAAGACTCTTTCACATTTCTATTCTGCTGGGGGTCAGAGTCTTTTGCTGAGGATCAGAGTGTTATGTTATGATGAAACTCTCTCACTTGCCTGACTTGGCCTCTTTTGAAGATTGGTCAAAAGGTCTTTCTTTGGACCGTAATTTGGGATTTGGATAGGACTAGAAAGAGAGGGTATTTAAAGGTTCAAAACAAATCAATTTGGGTTTAAAATTTACAACCTTCGGACATAGATTTATTTATAATAAACACATTTTTTTGCCCCAGTTTCTTGCTTGGGGATTTTTTGGTTTTTTGTTACACTATGACCGAGCTGTGAAGCGCCTACGTATCCTCTTTGAGGAATCAGGTCAAACGTAGTTCCCAATTTCTCGTTGTTCTAGTTTTCCTTTTCATTTATTTTTCTTTTCTTTTTTTTTCTTTTTTTTCTTTTCTTCGTCTCTTTCTTTTCTTTTTGTTGTTTTTGCTTGTTTTCTTTTTCCCTTTTTCTTTTTCTTTTTTTTTATCTTCCATATTTGTGTTTCTAGTCTTTGTTACTGATTCCGAATGAGGGGTATGAAAGAAAATAAATAAGGCTCAAAGGGTTAACGAAGTATAAAGTGTTTAGATAGCAGAATAAAATGCCTTCGTCATTCCAATCTTAAAAACATGCCAAGTGCAAACAACACAATTAAACATTCGCAACGTCTTCTGATTGTGCCAGACTTGATAACCATATCCACACCTTTGCCTTTTCCATTGGTTGATTTTACAATGCTATTTGACAATACTCACATTCTCATTATCGCAAACGACCCTTGCAAATTTGGGCAAATTTGTATTCGCAGTTTCTTTGATGTTTTACTTGCCCACGGTTCCACATGGTTCGGGCTTCAAATGATCCCAACTGTTCTTATTTCCTTTAAGTGTCCCTATCATCTTCCCAATTTCTTCATGATTAACTTTTAAGATTAGGCCTATAACTTTGCATGTATGTCATGTCACTAGAGTCGACAGGAAAGGCACTATAAAAAGGAGAAGACCAAACAAAAGAAAATGTTTAGAAAAATGGAAAACAGAGAATTGCATTAGACTGACAGGGAAATAGTTTGTACAACAAACAAGCACAATAAACTGGGGTACAACCCTTGGAACAAACCTTGACGACACCAAATGAGATACTATGACCAAAGGATCTGGACAAAATAAAATGACAGAAGGGTTTGATTTACAAGACAATATCCAGATTACAACCCTGGACAACAGAGATGACAACAAAATAAGCTACCGAAAACTCCACTCTGGTTGACCGAGAAATGGAGAGTCTTCCCAATTACCAAGCACGACATCTTAGCCACTGAGCTTCACATCAATATTACCAAGACCACTATCTGCTTCAACATTTTCAGCTTTAGTCAATACATCCCCAAGAGGATTCATGTGCTCCCTGTCACCAAGCATCATCCCCACCAAGTGTGCATCATGATGTGCAGGTAAAGGACTCTGCGCGATATTCTGGGTGTCACTGTCTTGGATCTCAATCAGGTTTTCCTGGATCTTGTGTTTCCGGCTCACCACAAACCAACCACCTCAACTTTCTTCACAATTCAAAATAAAACATGTTAGAATGGACTTCAGTCGGTCCTTATTATTATCGACATTTCTTTTTTTCTTTTTTACATTTCATCATTTTTTTTATATAGGTGTGGTCGAATCTTATAGAGATTGCCTACGTATCATGACCCCGCATGAATCAGACCTTGCGTAGTTTGCGCAGATACACGGTAAATAACAACAAAACATTTTTTTTCATTTTTATAATACAACAAACTTGATAACACGGGTTTAAAAGATGACCATACTTAACAGACTTTGACGAAAAGACAACCTACAGACTCGAAAATCAAATACCACATGCTCTAATCAAAAGAAATACAAATTAAAAACACACTGGCAGATTCCTTCTATGTTTGCCAATTTCAACCAAATGGCTATTTCTGCAAACGTGGCCCCTTCCCAATTTCACATGAATTTTGAGGTCGGGAAGGATTATTTTACAAACTTGTCAGTTCTTTTACGAAAATAGCCTTTCGACAACTGAAAGATACTCTAAGGCTATCTTGGCAAGAACGGTTTAATACACTACCGAAACTAGCTCGGCTTATTTTGACCGAAAATTCAAATGACATTTGCCTGCCCACTGACTCTTTTTTTTCTTGTTTTTCAAATTAAAAATAAAAGACCTAATTTTGCAAACACGACCTTTCAGCGCCTCGGGGACGAAGATTTTAAGGTTGTGCGGGTCAACCGACCAAAAATCTACAAAATGACCAAGGGTGGCCGTTTATGCAAAGTCAGCCTTCCGGCGTCCCTTTCGAGAACATCCGACTATATTTGATAAGAACGGCTTCACTCGACTTATTTATAACAAAAATTAAAATTTAACATTTTTTGGCTATTTTTGCAAAAGGGGAGGTTGGACCCGATGAGGGTTGCCTACGTATCTCACATCCGGTGAGAATCAAACCAGCGTAGTTCTGCCGATTGGGAATAAAGTAAACAAGCTAACGTTCTCCTTCTCTTTTTTTCGCTTTTTTACCTTTATGACTACTCTGATGAGAAAAGAGAAATAAAAGATGCACAACTCTTTTTTTTGAATTTTCCAGACTTGATGTTCTATAAACTACTCTAAACTCAAGCTTAAAGGGCAATGATTTTTCCCTTTTTTTTTCCTTTTGAAACAAATATCTATTAAGGAAAGATCCTAGAAAAGAAAAATATTTTTTGATTCTTTTTTTTTTTTAAAAAAAGAAGGCGATCTAAAGGATAAACCATAGAAACATATTTTGAAATTTTATTTGATATCCTGACGCAATATTTCAAAACAAGCAATGCAACCGATAAAATAATATATATATATATATATATATATATATATATATATATATATTTAGATTTTAGTTTTGATTGCCTAAAGAAGAATTCTAAAAGATAAAGTATTTTTATCTTCTATGTACAATATCCTAAAGTTCTAATGAACATGAAAAGAACCCCTTTTTTTTCATTTTTCTTTTCCACTAATTTCCCAAAGAAACACTTAAAAAGAAAATCTTTTTTTTGACTTTTGGGATTAACATCTTAATGAAAGATTTTAAAGAAGTACTAAAATAAAATTCTTTTTTTTTTAATTTTGGTCCTAATATATTAAAAAAACATAAAATAATTTATTTTAAGTCCTAGATATTAATTGCCTAAAGGAAAAATAACCTCAAATTTTTTTTATCCATTCCTAGAATTAGTATTTCTAAGGAAAACTCATAACGGAGATATAAAATGCCGATTTTTGGGTTTTTGAGTTACAACACATTTTTAGATGCCAAATACAGTAGAAATAAAAAACTCGACACTATTATACAAAACTAAAAAGTAAAAGACGATAACATGCTCAATAAATTGTATTTTATTACACCTGTATCTGTCATGCTCAAACTCTGGTAAGTAAATTTACACCTGTATGAGAAAACTTAAACCAACGCTATGTGAGACAATAACATTCCGTATCAGACACATGCAAGACATGGTTGCGATTATTTGTTTTCCTTTCAAAATGACTTATTTAACCAAAAGTGGCTAGAAGTGTAAAATTTGGCTACCGCAAAGCCAAAAACCTAATATTTACTAGGAAGACCGGACCCTATGTGGGTTGCCTACGTATCACGCCCCAAGAGACGAGAATCAGGTTCGCGTAGTTTGTGCGGATTGGATAAGGGCGAGAATAAAACACTAATTGAGAAACATGTATATATATATATATACATATTTTTTTTGATTTTCTTGAAAATGGATGAAACAT
Source organism: Nicotiana glauca (assembly GCA_026770625.1). NCBI lineage: Eukaryota > Viridiplantae > Streptophyta > Magnoliopsida > Solanales > Solanaceae > Nicotiana > Nicotiana glauca. The sequence continues at coordinate 39,919 of MU744413.1, read as the reverse complement.
GACAATCTTTTTGAATTTTCTTTTTCCCCTTTTTTTTTGATTTTTGAAAAAATAATAAAAAAATGCAAACGGTTTCTAAACTATTCTGTCATGTGCACTAATGACCATTGAATTGTTTGATGTGCATTGGAGAACGCAAAATGTAGCATGGGGGACATAAAGAATTCCAAGACTTCTTGGATTCCACAATTGTTCCTCATGCACTTGTCCTAAAAAATGTAGCGTGAGGGACATAGGGAATTCCAAGACTTCTTGAATTCCACAATTGTTCCCTATGCACTTGTCCCAAAAATGTAGCATGGGGGATATAGGGAATTCCAAGACTTCTTGGATTCCACAATTGTTCCCCATGCACTTGTCCCAAAAATATAGCGTGGGGGACATAGGGAATTCTAAGACTTCTTGGATTCCGCAATTGTTCCCCACATGCACTTGTCCAAAATGTAGCATGGGAGACATAGGAAATTCCAAGACTTCTTGGATTCCATAATTGTTCCCTATGCCTTTGATTAAAATAATACCATGCTTAGCTAAAAAACTGTGAAGCCTTCTTATTTAACGTGATTAGCATGACTAGGCGTGCCATTTGTCCTCAACTATCATTGGTCTTCCAAATGACCCTTTTACCCTTGAATAAATGCAACATGTAGCACATTTGATGCATCAAGATGATCTTTTCATTCCAGGTACACCTGTCCTAGACAGACCCAACCCCTGTGTTGAGTCTCCAAATTCAAATGTACGTGATGCAAACAAACGTTCCTACTAGGAATCCGGCATGTGGCTTTGTTATTCTAAGTTAACATCTTATTGGAGAAAGTATCTAGACTGGCTTACTCGAGGGGACAACTCGAGCCAAGGAGGGTTAGTGTACCGATAGCATTGCTTTCCGGCTTAACTGGTAGTGCTCCCCGCCTAAAACACGCGTGACTAAAATCCTTCACCGGGTGCTAGCCACCTCGGCTATCTCATAGAAAGCGGGCTATTTCAAGCAAATGCCCAATTTTATTTTCAAGAAGACTCAGAGGGGGTGCGTGAGAAGACAATTTATATACACAGTTCAAAAGTATCAAAGAGGTAAAAAGCAATTTTTAACACATTTAAGACAAACATATAATAAAGATCAGATAATAAATAAGCCAAATACAACAATTATTACAAGCTCAAATTCTTAAACCCTGAACCAGTGGTTCTGGGTTTGCATGATCCCTAGCAGATTTGCCAGAGCTGTCATACCTCCATTTTACCTACCGCACCCTGCGAAGGGTGTGATAAAGGGAGTTTTTTCCAATTAAAGGACAATCGAAACCGGATTATTATTAAATATTCAGAGTCGCCAATTGGGAGATTAATGGTTTCCCAAGTCACCGGTTGAATCCCGAATCGAGGAAAAGATTGACTCTGTATTATAGTCCGCAAACCAGAAATCCGGATAAGGAATTCTGTTAACCCGGAAGAAGGTGTTAGGCATTCCCGAGTTCCGTAGTTCTAGCACGGTCTCTCAACTGTTATATTTGGCTAAATTATATGATTTTTAATACGTGTCTTTACCTATGTGCTTTTAACTTTGGACCGCTTTTATTATTATTTTTTATGGGAATTGCAATATCGTGAAAACGCGTCAAGAACCACGTCACATCAATGTACCCGTGGTTATTGACACATTTCGACTTCGTTAAGATTTGGATTTGGGTCACACAAATGTGCACCCGAGTTTAGGAAGGTAAATTATTAAATACGCACCTAAAACGACTAACGCATTGTTAACTTTGCGAGGGCCATGGAAATTAGCTAAATGGCACGTCTCGAATTCTAAAGGAAAATCATTCAACTAAATGGACTACGGATATTCATATTTAACTAATTAGGGATTAAGTATCACAACTACGTTACGGAAACCGTACCCGTAATTGAGACAATTATTATTAATCGTGTGGAAAGTACTTGCAAACTACTAACTCACTAATCTTTTGCTAAAAAAACAAATATGCTTTCTTCTCTAAAATGCAAATCAAACCCCAAACCTATTATTCCAAAGCTCATTTTTTACGGCAAGCTTACACTAAATGGTAGCCAAATCTTGACTAATGAATTGAAACAGTAACAGATTTTGAAGCCAAGTCTCTAACAGAATCTCTAACCATTTAACATTCAATTATTAACAACATCCAATTATCACAAAATGGGATAAGTCAATGCATGGAAATTTCCAACATTCAATCAATGAATAAGCCATGTTCAATATCAGCATACACGAAGAACAGTAATATTGTATCATCTATACCAAATATGCACTTCCTATTTAAACACCACTCTTTCTGGCTTATGTACCGGACGATAGCATTGTGTCACAAAATGGAATAAGAAACTGCCTCTAAATACAGCCTTAATCACAAACGAAGAACATGCCACAAAATTGGGATTTCATTCACAACATTAGGAAGACAAATCTTACAATTGTAGAGCAAATGAAGTTTAGGATTTGACCTTTTATAGCTGCAATATGTTTTTGAAGCAATGAAGAAGAAAAATCCGGCCAGATCTTACTGTTGAAGACCTCGACGCACCGGACCTCGACGAACAATGACGAACTCAACAGAAAACTTTTCTAACTCGAACGGATCTGCTCGGAGTTCTTAAGGTATGTTTTCCGGCTGAAAAATGTAAGGAAGAAGAAGGTCCAGTGGTGTTGTTGATTTAAGATGAAGCTGCGGGAACGTGGGAGATAGGCAGGGACCAGAGACCTCAAACAACGGTCTCAAACAGACCTCAAACGTCGCCGAAGAAAACAGATCTTTTCCGATGAACTCGAACTTCAAAGGTCGTTCATGGCGCTGCTTCTCTCTTCTTTTCCCAAGCATTGTTCAGGTTGAAGAGGATCGATTTCAAGGGTCCTCTTTGTTCTCCATGGCTGCCTCCTTCTTTGTAGAAGAAGGTGACAATGGCAATTTGTGTTTGAGCCTAAGAAGATCGGCATGGGGGGAGGGGGGGTTTCTCTCTTGCACTGTTGCGGCTGAACTCTATGTTGTGTTCTAGGTTTTTTTTATTAGGAAGGAGAAGCAGCCGCGGTGGCTTGGTGGTTGGAGCTGCTGGTCGCAGATGGGGACGTGTTCAGGTGGTTGTGGTGGTTGCCGATGAAGGCTGGATGGTTAGAGGTTGGGGCGTGAAGGTTGACGGGTCTCCTAGGGTTTTGATAGGGTTTCCATGGTTGAGAAGGTGAAGAAAAAATAAGGTTTTTGGTGTTTGTTTCAAATGGAGAAGATGACCAAAAATGTGTTCAAGGTCTGTTCCAAAATGTGTATCCCCCTCCCCCTCCATTTCTCATCCGTGTATTCCATGTATTCCTCCTCAAAATGAGTAAGGGTGTCTCCTCCCCCAAATTGTGTGTCCCCCATGGTCTTGTGTTATGTGTAAGGTGTGGTGGGTTTGGATTGTTATGGGCTAGGTCCGAAAATTAGGCCTAAAAACGGGTAGTTTGAACCCAAATATTATTCTTTGCCTGGAACCGAAAATAAAAATACGATGTTATTTAGTTAATCCTACGTAAGCAAAAATAACTATTAAAATGAGACTAACAATTAAAACAAAACTATGTTTTTTTTGTAATTTTCGTTTTTTATATAAGATAGAAATATAAAGTACTATTTTTCTATTTTTTAAAGATTAAAATGACTTCAAAATTATTAATGAAACTAATTTTTTTTTTGTAATTTTCGAAATTATAAAGATAAAAAATAAAGTACTATTTTTTGTATTTTTTCAAGCTTATGAAAAATACATAAACTAAAATTTATATACCATTTTTTTTGTAATTTTTCATTTTGTGACGAAATAAAGTAAAAGAGCCAAAATTAGCTGAAATAGCTTTATTAGACCTAAACTAAATATTTTACGCTAAAAATATAAAAAATTTCGGGGAGAGTCAAAAATCACATATCTACAATGTTTTGCCATTTCTCCGAGTGATGCTTGACTGCTGAAATTTGAAATATGTGCCTCTATTCTCCAGGCGAGCTCCTGATTGCCGACGCTTGAAAAGTATTCCCTTGTTCTCCAGGTGGGCTCCTGACTCCAACAAAATAAACAAACAAAAATATTTTCTGCCCCAGTTTGGTGGCTGGGCACATCATGTTATCCAATATTACAAATTTAAAAGCTAAAATTTGAACTGTACTTCCCTTGTTCTCCAGGTGGGCGCCTGACTGCTGAAAGTTGAAAAGTATTCCCTTGTTCTCCAGGTGGGCGCCTGTTTGCAATGCTTGAAAAGTATTCCCTTATTCTCCAGGTGGGCTCCTGACTGCAACAAAATAGTCAAACAAAGAAAATTTCCTGCCCCAGTTTGGTAACTGGGTACAGCATGTTATCAAATATTAAAAATTAAAAGCTAAAATTGAATTGCACTTCCCTTGTTCTAAAGATGGGCGCCTAACTGCTGAAGCTTGAAAAGTGTTCCCTTATTCTCCAGGTGGGCTCCTGATTGCAATGCTTGAAATGAATTTCCTTGTTCTCCAGGTGGGCGCCTGTTTGCAATGCTTGAAAAGTATTCCCTTATTCTCCAGGTGGGCTCCTGATTGCAATGCTTGAAATGAATTTCCTTGTTCTCCAGGTGGGCGCCTGTTTGCAATGCTTGAAAAGTATTCCCTTATTCTCCAGGTGGGCTCCTGATTGCAATGCTTGAAATGAATTTCCTTGTTCTCCAGGTGGGCGCCTGATTGCTAAAACTTGAAATGTATTCCCTTGTTCTCCAGGTGGGCGCCTGATTGCTAAACTTGAAATGTATTCCCTTGTTCTGTAGGTGGGCGCCTGATTGCAACAACGAAAAAAACAAACAAAGAAAATTTTCTGCCCTAGTTTGGCAACTGGGCAGACCTGTGAGTTGTTACCTGAGCTATTGATACGATGGTGAGAGTAAAACTAAAGACTTGATTGACATGTACGTCCCTTGTGAGTGAAACTATTTAACTAAGATTTTTATCCTAGGAGAAAATTCATTAGATTAGGTTTTCTGTTATCTTAGGAGAAAGATTGACCAGACTAAGATGCAGACCCCAGGAGAAGATTCATCAGACTAGGTTTTCTATTATCTTAGGAGAAAGATTCATCAGACTAAGATGCAGACCCTATGAGAAAATTCATCAGACTAGGTTTTCTATTATCTTAGGAGAAAGATTCATCAGATTAAGATGCAGACCCTAGGAGAAGATTCATTAGACTAGGCTTTCTATTATCTTGTTATCTTAGGAGAAAGTTTCATCAGACTAAGATTTTGATCCTAGGAGAAAGTTCATCAGACTAGGGTTTCTATCTTAGGAGGGAAAAATGTGAAAAGCAATGGCAGCATTTTATGCACACTTAGCAAGATAGGCAAGGCCAAAGACTTGATAAACTTCCCTTTTGCCGGCTTTCCTGTTCTTCCTTTTCTGCCTTTCATTTCCTTCCTATTGTTGAACCAACTTTCTTGCACTGCTTTGTTCCTGTTTCAAACAAAGAGAACTCATGAGTTTAAAATGTGGTGGTTGGTTTGGTGGCATTGAACTTTGAGGGCGGCTGCCTCTTCGCTTCCCAAAAAGATTGATGTTCACTTGAAAACCTTGCTTGTTTCCGGACTAGACCCCTTTCTCTTCATCCTCATCATATAAACTGCCTCCTCCGTTCAAACCCGATACCCTCTATTTGTTGTATTGAATAGATTGGCATATCCCCCACTTTTATTGCTCCTTCACTCGTCATGATAACTGATTCCCTTCGAAGATCTTGCTTGTTTATTGGACTAACCACTTCCCAGGAAATACCTCTTTTTGTCCAAACCCAATACCCTCTGTCTGTTGCACCACTCATACCGATATTTGCCAAACCTTTGGGTTTCACATGGTCCCTAAAGCATGTTGATTGTTACCATCTTCAGTGTGCATGTTTCTCTTTCTTGGTCTAAACCACTGGCCCTGGCCTTGGGGTCTATCACCTTTGATTTCTGTTTTGCTTGTCACTGGTCTACCATCTTTTTATCAATCCTACCACAGCCAATATCTTTGATCCATTCACCAAACCCCTTCCATCTTGTTGCATTGTTCATGCATTGATACGTGCAAAACCCATTCTTGTATTTCACACGAATCCCAAAGTATATTGATTGGGGCCAACCCATTGGGCCTGCTGTTTCCTCTTGGCTTGACGCTTGGATGTGTTCCCCAGATCCCATTTTGGGGCAATTGGAAAGCTGGTGGCAAATTTTGAAGTCATTTCTCACTTGTTATGACCAGACAGACTTGTTATGACCAGACAGACTCAAGAGGAGGAAGTAAATGGGCCAAAAGGTATATAATATAATGACAATGAAAGAGATGGTTCCTAACAAGAAAACTACGAATTAGAAACCTATCGGATGTGGATACCGACTCTGATGACCCTGGTATGTACCTGCGGCCTACTCTGTTTTTCAAATCGGATGTCCGGCTCTCATTGTACCTTTTGCCGGAAACATGGGCTTCAACGCTCCGCTTGGCCGATCTGATTCGCAATCCTTATTCGACTTGTAGTGCCCGAAGGGTTTTCACCATCAAGCCTCTCTTGTTTTGGTCTTTCTTTCAACTCACCGTCGCCTTATGGTGCCCGTGAAGGTTTTTACCAATAAGACTCTCTCATTTCTTATTTCTCTCACTTTCATCGCCTTGTGCACCCATGGGGGTTCTCATAAACAAGACTCTCTCATTCTTCATTCCCCTTGATTGGACCGGAGTGTTGCCCCTGATATGATTCACCTCTTCTCGCTTGACTCGGCATTTCTTGAAGACTGATTAGAAGGTCTTTCTTTAGACCGCAATGAAGGCTTTTGGACGAGGATAGAAAGAAGGGTATCAAAGGCTCAAAAACAATTCAATGTTGGTCCAGCATTACAACTTTCGGAATCAGACTTCTCACAACAACCACAACTTCTGTCCCAGTTTCTTTTTCAGGGGACTTTTGGGACTTTTATTTCGGTGTGACTGAACCTCAGAGAGAGGCTGCCTACGTACCCTTTCGGGATCAAGTCAAACGTAGTTCAGGCGACTACTTTTGTTGTTACGATATTTCCTTTCTTCCACTTTTCCTTTTCTTTCTATTCATTTCTTTCTTTTGTTTTTCTTTCCCTGCTTTTCTCTTTTCTTTTCTTTCTCCTCTTCTTTTCTTGTTCTTTGTTTTTTTCCTTTCTTTTCTCTTTTTCCTCTTTTCTTTTTCTCTTCTTTTTATTTCTTTTTCTTTCCCTTTCTTTTTCACTATTTTTCTCTTGTTTCTCCACCTACTTTCGCCGCTCGGGCTTACGAGTTTTATTATTGATTCCGAAAGAGGGGTATGCAAGAAAAAAACTGAGGCTCAAAGGGGTAACAAAGGATAAAGTGTCTGGATAGCAGAATAAAATGCCTTCGTCATTCCAATCTAAAAAACGTGCCAAGTACAAACTACACAGTTAAACAAGCTGAGGAAAACACACATAATATCTTTTGATTTATTCAAATATTTGCCTTCTGTATTTGTCAATTACCTAGCACCATTAGACAACGATCTCGGTACCATGAACGCCCCTTTGTAAACTTGGGCAAACTTGCCTTTGGCTTCAAACCGATGTGGCATGATGCTTTTCAACAATATTTCTTTATGTTCTATCTGCCCCCAGTTTCACTTGATTTGGGCTTGAAGTGATCTCAGAATGCATTTACTTATTTCCCTCGAACGTCCTTACATTGTCAACATTGTTTCATTGTTTCATTATTAAACTGACATTTAAAAAGCAGGCTGAGAAGTATGCGTGCATATCATGTCACCAGAGCCAGCGTGAAAAGAATTGTAAAAGGAGAAGAGAATTAAATAAAATGAACTGGAAATGGCAGGAAACAGAGAATTGCATTAGACTAATAGTGAAAGGGTTTAAACAACAAAACAAGCAAACTAGACTAGTTACAATCTTTGAACAAACCTAGACAGCACTACACAAGCTACTACGACCAGACGAACAAGGCAAAGTGAAAGGATAGAAGGGTGTGAGTCCAAGAAAATATCCGGATTACAACCCTGAAGTAACCCGGACAACAGAAATGACAACAAAATAAAACACCAAAACTCCAAGAGATGGAGCGTCTTCCCAATTACCCAGCACGGCGTCTTAGCCACTGAATTTCATGCCAGGACTGCTAGAATCTTCACAAGTCTTCATCAAGTTGTTCTGAGCAAACTACTACTGGGTTTCTTCTGCTGGCTCATTCTCATGATCAATCATACCCACCATATGCGTCTCATTATGCACAGGAGATCGACTTTGGCCAATGTTTGCTGCATCTGGACTTTGCACGACAATGTCGCCTGCATCAATAAGCTTCTGAATTGCATTCTTCAGATTCCAACATTTCTCTATGTCGTGCCCCAGGGCACCTAAGCAGTATGCGCACTTTTGAGAAAGATCGAATTTATTTGGAGGAGGGTTCGGCGCTTTTATCTGAATCGGCTTCAACATGTCCAGTGTCCTAAACCGCTGGAACAGACTAGCGTATGATTCTCCCAATGGAGTGAATGTTTTCTTCTTCCGTAACCTCTCATCCTTAAATGCTGGATTGGCCGAAAACCGGATCCGGTGTGTTTTTGGTAAGATCGCCAGGGTAGGTGGGTATTTCGAGGAGCTGGGTACTGTGATGGACGACTTTGGAAGTTCTGTGCACAAGGATAACCACGGGGACGATGTCGAGGCTGGAAGTGTTGATCAATAAGACCTATCGGATCGTCTTTTCTGTTCCTCTTTCTTCCAACCAAGCTTACTGGCACGTTCTGAATGGCTTCCGGACAACTCACAATTTTGCCTGATTTGATTCCTTCTTCTACTAGCTCCCCCATTTTTAACACATCATTGAAAGGCTATCCCAGGGCCGGGATCAAATGACTGTAGTAGGTGGGTCCCTGGGCCTGTAGAAAGAGCTTGACCATTTCTTCTTCATTAATTGGAGGACTGACTCGAGCAGCTTGCTCCCTCCATCTGAGCCCAAACTCATTAAAGATTTCCTCCAGCCTCTTTTCCATTTTAGATAACGAGGAGCGGTCTGATGTAACACTCGATTTACACTAAAAATATCGGACAAATCCTGAGCCATGTTGCCAATGTAAGCCACTTATCAACATCTTGACGGGTATGCCAGTCTAAGGCTGTCCCAGTTATGTTTTCACTTAAATATGGCATCATTACGTCATCTTTCTCCCCAACAATCCTCATTTCGTTGCAATAGACCCTCAGGTGGGCCACCGGATCTCCACGCCCATCGTAGAAGTTAAATTTTGGTTCTTTGAACCCTGCAGGCATGCTGCCCTGGCCTTCCACTCTTTGCTTCTCCCTGAAGGACTGTTCTGTGCTTTTTAACTTCCTGGGTACCCCATCTCGCTCTTCTCTTCCCGTAACTGTTTCTTTTCTATCACGAAGTTGCTTATCCCGGAAGCTCTTTTTGTATGAATTGAGGACCTTGCAGGCACCCTCTGGGGGGTGATACTGGGTATTATGAGCTTTGAGTGGGTATTCATTGTTTGGGGTAATGGATATGACATGGGAGTAATTTCCGGGAGATGTAACTGGAGGATGAGTGATGGAGTTATTAGGTAGTTGGGAAAATTGTGATAAGTGGGTGTATCTGGGGAATATGGAGGATCATTTGGCTCTGTGTTTGGAGCTTAGGTAAGGGCAACATCTGGAAAAATTGATGGTGGCGGGGGTGGTGCCTTCCCAGTTATCCAGGCTTGGTACATGTCTGCCACATGTTGTCTTAACATCCGCACCTCTTCACCCAACCCATTATCCCGTTCAACCAACTGATGTCGGGCACCGGTATCAACTAACTCAGTTCTATTTTCGTTCGCCATTGCCTTTTGTCCTTGTGTTGCAATGAAGAATTACTGCTTGAAAACCAAAAACCAAACACCTTTCTGGAATGACATGACAAAATGAAACCACCACGTTAGCGTTAGGGAATTTAACATATTGGTAACAACTTTTGATCTGTCACATGCGTCATCCCGGCTTTTCCCTTATTTCCAATTGTAAATTTTCTCTTTCTTTGTTTTTTTTCTTTTTCTGTTTCTTCTTTTCACCTCCCGTTCCTATTCTCTCCCTTTCTTGATTTTTCATTTCTTTCTTTCTTGTTTTTCCGCTATTTTCTTTTCTTTTTGCCTTTTCGTGGTTTTTCCTCTTTTTCCTTTTTTTTTTCTTTTTCATTTGGTTATGGTCGAATCCTACGTGGATTGCCTACGTATCATTATCCCGCACGAATCAGACCGAACGTAGTTCTTGCAGATAAAAGGTAAAAACAATAAAACGTATTTTGGAACTTTCAATTTTTCACAGCAAAACAAAATTTGATTACAATGATTCAAAAACTGACAAACTTAAACAAAACTAACAGATTCTGATGAAAAGACGAGATACAGACTCGAACATTAAACAACCCACATACTCTAATCAAAAATAGAAACTCAAGAACCAACAAATAGATTCTTTCCCCTACGTGCCAATTTTAACCAAATGGCTGTTTTAGCAAACGTGGCCCTTTCCATGAATTTTGAGGCCGGGGAGGATTATCTTATGACACTTCACAAACTGGTCCATTCTTTTACGAAAATAGCCTTTCGACAACTGAAAAATACTCTAGGGCTATTTCGGCAAGAACAGTTTAAGATGCCGCCGAAGCTGGATCGGCTTATTTTGACCAAAATCCAAACGGTATTCACTTGACCAATGACTTTTTTTTTCTTGTTTTCCAAATTAAAATAAAAGACCTGGGTTTGCAAACACGGCCTTTCAGCACCTCGGGGACAAAGATTTTAAGGCTGCGTTGGCTAGCCGACCAAAATCTTTATAAAATGACCAAAGGTGGCTGTTCTTGCAAAAGCAGCCTTTCGGCGTCCTTTTAGGGACATTCGGCTTATTTTTGCCAAGAATGGCATCACCCGACTTATTCATGACAAAATTAAAATTTTTGTTGTTTTGGGCAATTTTTGCAAAGGGGAGGTTGGACCCGATGAAGGTTGCCTACGTATCTCACATCCAGTGAGAATCAAACCTGCGTAGTTCGGGCAAATAAACTAAATATTTTCGGAAACAAGACTCTTTTTGTATTTTGGTTTTCAACAAACTACTTGAGAACAAACTATTTTTTAAGAACAAATTTTCCTTTTCTTCTTTTTTTCTCAAAAATTCGGCAGAGTTTCAACTTTAGTTTGACATTGGTCGTTTTTCTAAAACATGTAATTAACTCTCTATACTGCTATTTCTATCTTTTTTCAAATTTTCCAAATATTCAAGCCGGTCAGCATGCGAGTCCGAGACAAATAGATGTACATGTAGCATATAAGATGCATCAGGGTGGTCTTTTCATTGCAGGTTACCTGTCCTAGACGGACCCAACCCCTGTGTTGAGTCCCCTAAGTCACATGTACATGATGCAAATAAGCGCTCCTACTAGGGATCCGATATGGAGTCAAGTTATTCTAAGTTCAAAACCTGGGTATGTGTTCTAGACTGTATACCCGAGCGGACAACTCGAGTCGAGGAGGGGCTACGTATCGGGAACCAAAAGGCCATCCGGCTTAGTTACTTGTCCAGCCTCTTTCTTATTTCAGGGTATTGACACTAACAGAATAGGGAGTCTCAACCAGTAAACATATCCCCAGAGGTGAGAAGAGAAGGGTTTCGGCACAGTTTACATATACAATTCAAATAATATCAAAGCGTAAAAAGCACATTTTGCACATTAGGCATGGAACATGTAGGAAAATCAGATAAAGCCAAATACAACAATTATTCTAAGCTCAAATGCTTAAACCATGAACACCAGTTCTGGGCTCTTATCCCCAGCAGAGTCGCCAGAGCTGTCACACCTCCATTTTCACTACACCCGTAAGGGCGTAAAGGAGTTTTTCTAATTAAAGGACAATTAGAACGGGATTTATTATTAAGATTTCAGAGTCACCGCTTGGGAGATTAATGGTGTCCCAAGTCACCGGTTGAATCCCGAACCGAGGAAAAATATGACTCTGTTAACAGTCCGCGAATCAGAAATCCGAGTAAGGAATTCTGTTAACCCGGGAAAAGGTGTTAGGCATTCCCGGGTTTCGTGGTTCTAGCACGGTCGCTCAACTGTCATATTTGATTTTATCTGATTCTAAAACATGTTTTAACTTATGTGCCTTTTTAATTTTGAACCGCTTTTATTATTATTTATTTTTAACAAGAATTGCAACATCGTGAAAACGCGTCTCAAACCACGTCACATCAATGCACCCGTGGTTGTTGACACATTTCGACTCCGTTGAGATTTGGATTTGGGTCACATAAATGTGCACCCGAGTTTAGGAATGTAATATTATTAAAAGCGTGCCAAAAGAGACTAACGCGTTATTATTTGGGGAAGGCCGTGAAATTCACTAAACGGCCCATCCCGAATTCTACGTATTCTTATTATAGCCATTTATTGAGGGCCTCGCAATTTATGTGTTTTGCTTGGCGAGGCGAGGCTCATTTATGATTTAAGGGCACACTTAAGGGCAACTAGGATTTTCTCTTTTTATTTGTCTCTAATAATAAAGAAATGTCATAATTATTTCCAATTGATAAAAGGCCAAAACCCTCATGACCCACCTTCAAACAATTTAAACCAAACTATGAAGTAAATAAATGGAGTATGCTAAGCATTTTTATTTTAAAATACGAAGGGTCCAACATATTGGGCCTTCTATTGAGGAAATCAGGCCCAAGTATCATATTCAGCAGCTTAAGATTAAGGCTCAAGGATCGAGCCTGGGCAGAAGCATGAACTCACGCTTGGACTCATTTTCAAGCAGCCCAATCGATTCAGTACCAATTCCTGGTTTTTCAATTATGTTATACCTTAACCTCAAATTATAAAATTCACATTCTTCATCTATTTATTTGTCTTGCTTATTTTGCTAATGAATATTAAAAAAAGACCAGATTTGAATCTAGTTTGGAGTTAATTCAGATTAATATCATCCTGCTAACATTTTCGTAATTCCTGATCTAAAGTAGAAGGGACTGTTTGAATTAGCACTAAGACATTAACTAACTTTTATTAATGCTGAAATTTGAAACTACATCACACTACACTATACCATACTCGTACATCACACATTAAACTAGCTAGAGGGTTCATATATTCAGGGAGTAAGCTGTATTAAAAAAAATCCATTGTGAATTTGCACAGTTTGAATCGGCAGAAACTATCTTAATTAACAGTCCAAACACAAACAGATTCAATACAATTCTAACTGACTAAAATTAACATACACACATCCATAGACTATCTACAACCATAGCATGTAAGTGAGCCTAGATCGAGAACTTGACTTCATTTCACTTCAAATTTGGAGTTACACCAGAATGAGTTCAAATAGTGTACCTGGAATTTGAAATTAAGAAGAAGCAGAAGAAGTCAGCAGCAATAAGTAATCGATCACAAACAGCCCAGAAATAACATCAGGCAATCCAGAAATTTTAAACCAAACAAAGCTAACAAATCCACTCCAATACAACAGCAAATCAACCCAAAAATGATGCACAAACAACCAGCAGAACACCCAAACCAGGTTCAAACCACCAATTTCAGTTCGAAATCACCCAAAATAACTCAAAACTGAACTTAGACACTTCTGAAACTTCACTAATGCTAAAATCAACCAAAGACCCACTTAATTTGACTCAAATTCATTCGAAATGGATATTTTAGCTTCAACTACCAGAGTTTGAGCTGAAAATGCAAAATCAACTAACTAAAAATAGAAATTAGCTAAGAGATTGAATGGAACAGTAACTATTTTTTGTTTTTCTATTAGATTTTTCTATTGTTCTGGTTTTTGGAGTTTTGAATTTTAAAATCTAGATTTGAAAAATGAGCAGATGCCTTTGGGGGGAGTTTTTGATGGCTGAAAAAACTTGTGTGCTAAGGCATGGGAATGCCCTTTTATAGGCAAAGATGAGGGCAGCAACCCAATTTTCTGTTTTCATTTTCAGTCCCTAGTTTATTTCAGTTAGTCCCTCACCTATTGACTTGTTACTCAAGTAAGCCTACTAACTTCCCTGAAATTACAACTAAATACCTATTCTAGAAGGTTCTAGTATTAGACACAACATTCTATCCTATTACCAACTACCCAAAACACCCCTGAAAAACCCCTGCAATTACCTTTGATTTAATCCTAACACTATCAATCTAGTACAGCTATATCCAAACAATTCACTAAGCTCTAAGAGTGAACTTCAACTTGCAAAAAATGGAATCCTAATTACCATTATCCAACTTATCGACTAAACATCATTAATAACCAGAAATAAGTACCAAGCTACACTAATCCAACTAATAACAAATGAAAAATCTAGGGAAAAAACCTACAATGGCATCAATCGACTAAAATGAACAATCAATCTTAAAATACTTCATCAATTAAACACATTTAAAGTCCAAGCGAGCAACTTAATTAACTAACTCAGGTTCCACTCGTTGGTTGAAGCAAAAGAATTATGAAAAAGAGTACAAAAATAAAAACAAAAGGAATCAATTTGGCAAGATAGGCAGGCAACAAAACAAGAACAAAACAATGAAAATAAAGAAAAAGAAAAACTCACTGACAACTCTTGGATTTACAACTCGACCAATTTCAGTGGTATTTGATCGTTGCTGATTATGAAATCTTCACGAGGGAGGCTTAATGACCATGTAATATCAATTTGGGGTTATTTGGTGAAGCTAGAGTTTTGGCCGATTTTTGGATTTGAAATTCTAGTGGCTCGCCCACGATTTGAGGAGTATTATTTACAGATTGGTGATGAGGAAGTGGAGGAGATTTGGTCGTGTAAATTTGGACTAGTTTGGACGGTGTCGCCGCCGTAAACGGCGGAGATGGCAACTACGAATTCGATTATTCGAGGGCTTACGGTCGGATTCAAGAGGAGATGAGGGCAGATTCATGAAGAGGGCGTCGAGGCGGTATAGGAGTGTGAATTTGAGAGCCATCGGAGATGGTGGCATTTTCTCTGGCGGAGGAGCCGGTGGGTTTACAGGAGAGGGGATATGTACGAGGATGATGGAGTTTGGTCTAGGGTTTGCTAAGATTTTTGGACAATTTTATGTAAAATGAAACTTAATTGTGGGCCGTTGGATTGAAGGAGATCGATGGCCAAGATTGATGCGCCCTGAAACGACATAGTTTTGACTATGGGGGGAGGGGGGGCAGGCCGGGTTAATGGGATTGGGCCTGGGATTTTGGTCCGATTTTAGGGTGCTGGTTGACTGGGAGGGGATTTTTGGTTTGGGCCAGCCCAATGTTTGGGCATTTTTATCAAAGACTCAACTTCCCTTAATTTGTTTTCTTTTGGTTTTCTTTTTTTATTTCTTTTATTTATTTTGTTTTCTTTTTGTATTTTTATATTTTTTTTCCTGATTTTATTAAAATGCTAAAAAAAAACCAATTAACACTAAAAATTAGATTTCCTAATTCCCTATCCATTAATTTCTAACTAAAATGCAAACTAAGACATATTTAAACTGAAAATGCAAAAAGGGCCATTTTGTTATTTTCCTTGTATTTTGTTTTAAAAACAAATTAACCCCTAATTAATCCTAAAATATGAAGTTAAATCCTAAATGCAAATGCCAAATGTATTTTTATATTTTTCATATGAATTAAAATGCACAAATAAAATGCAAACAATTAACAGAAAATGACACTATAAGCACGTAATTTTTGCCCTATAAGAGAACTACTCCCAAAAAATTCAAAATAAAACAATTTTCCTTTGTGTGCAATTTTGAGAATTTTTGCGTGAACATTTTGGATACTTATTTTTGTCTATGAATGTTTATCTTGTTTAATCAATGGGAAAAAATAGCACAAAATACACGTTGCATGCATATTTAGGATTTAATTGTGCATTTAGGAATTAATTAAACCATAATTTTATTTTAAAAAGGGAAAATCACAAAAATATGCATTTACTCTATTTTTTTTCATTTAAAGGTGCCATTGTGTGATTTTATTTTAATTAAATATTTTAACTTGTGTATTAATTGTTGTCAAGGGCTAATTAACGTTTTATAGTCTAATTTTGGTTTTATAATTTATTTTAGAATTTTGTTAATTAAAAGAAGAAAAAGAAAAGAGTTAAAAAATTAAGAAAACTCGGATTGGGCCCAAATAATTAGAAATGAAATCAGGCCTAATGCTTAAATAACCCAGTCCAAGGCCTGATCTCTCAGACGTCTCAAACGACGTCGTTTGGGAATTTCGTATCTGGGCCGTTGATTTGTTTCAATCAAACGGTCCAGTTCAGCCACTGTTAAGTTGAAACAACATCGTTTCATGTATTTTTAATCAGAGCCGTTCATATCCATTGATCCAACGGTCCCAGGCTCCCCTCACAACCCGGTCCATTTCGACCCGGGTAAGCCCATTCTCACGACTTAACCAAACGACATCGTTTCTCTTAAGTGAAAGATCCAAGCTGTCGATCTCGCTTGATCGAACGGCCAAGATCAACCCCCCCCACTATATAAGCCTAATACCTACCCAGTCCCCCTAAACCAATCCCCCTGTTCATCATCTCTAACTCAAAGACGGAACCAAAAACCCCTCACCGAAACCATAGCCATCACTAGGTCCCCTAGCCTGAAACCCGGTGGCAACAACGCCACCGGCCACCATCTTAACACCCCTAAGCCACTCAACCACCCTGAACACGATTCCACCACTCGTTTGGCTCAAATCTTCCCCCATCTTCTCGAATCTTCTTTGAAGATTCGAGCCAAACGGAAACCTATCCCAATCCACTTCAAACTCACACCAGACACTCCCCTGACCTCCCTCGTTACCAAACCACTCTTGGTTTGGTTCGAATCTGACCAGAACTGTTCGAACCCCAAATCGAACCCTCAAGAACCCTAGAAAACCAAATGTTGAAGTCTGTCCAATGAAACAGAGATTTGGGGTCTAATCGACCTTAATCGGAGTGTTCTCGGCTGAGAACACTTCGACTAAGGTCCGTTCGACCTCAAAGTGGTCGAAGTCTGAACTTGAGCCTGGGTCCGTCTAATTTTAAGTTTCGGAGGTAATTTTTGTTTTCCTTTTGTTCTGTTTGTGTTCTATTAATGTTTGGTTACATGTTTAGTATTAGCTTATTTGATTTTTCGATTTGTCTTTCAATTTATTCTTTCCATCTTCAAATGACCTTTTTATTTGGTCGACTTTCTATGTTTGTTGTTAATTGTATCTGTTCATAAACTATATATTCGATTCAAATAATGTCGTCGAATTCAGTGGCCTATTTGTTTATTGTGTGGCTCATATAGTCGATTGATTAAATGTCGTCAATTAGTTTCTTGTATTTGAATACCAGAATCACATGATGATAGTTTCATTTTTCCAGTATGTTTGTCATCTTGTTCTTTCTGTTTGATTGGTCCGATCAAGATGAGTTTATGAATATGTTCATCTCCTCTTTTGGATCGAATGATTGCCCATCTGAAAATCACCCCTATTTTGCATATTGGATCACCTGTCTTGCTTCAACTCTGTATGAATCACTGCCTAAATTTGACTAGGATTGGTTATAGCTGTGTGGTTGTTAAGTAGTTAATAATCAGTGTTAGTTAAATTTAGAGGGGTTTATATACTGACTATTAAGAGTTAGGGAAGAACAGTAATCTTCATGGGTTAAGGGCAATTTTGGGATTTAATAGGGTCTAATTAGAATTAACTAAGAGGGTCTGTCAAGTTGGTTAATAATTAAACTTAGTTTAATATCAGTGGGGGACATAACACAAGGGCATGGGGTTGAATATGAATATTCTAACACACCCATGACTCTTGATTAGTACAATGGGAACCAAGTGTGGGGAGCAAAAATAACTTGCATCAAGAAGACAAGTAGGAGTGAGAATCAAAGGGGAATGGGCAGGTCTAGGTCTGACAGCTTCAAGGCAGACCTTAGAGGTCTGTTCCTGGTAATAAATAGGATCAGTTTTGACATAAAAGTGGTTGGCTTTTGGATCTGAAAGTTCAGGACTAAGAGAGAAGGAAAACTGGCTGGCTGTGATCTTGCTAAGTCAGATAT